>CAEFZY010028652.1:0-41133 GCA_903066815.1 Brachyrhaphis roseni | reverse complement strand
GCAGAACCCTCAAGCTCCCAGGCCTCTGGTAGAGGACCCGAGCTAAGAGGAAGAAACACCACCCGCGGTGGGTGAGAAGGGAATTTTATATATATATATTACTTCATCTTATTTTTCAGCCAGAAAGTCTAAGAGTGTCATTAGTTCAAAATAATATCAGTCAGATAAAAGCATAACTATGAGGCAGTACAATTACACCAGATATTTTTTTCCCCAAAACCTACTTGAGTAAATGTTACTACACACGTTAGTCTTTATTCTTTTTTATAGATGTGAATATTTAAATTTAATCAAGAAAATAAATTTTACAGACCTATTAATGACTCATAAATCACCTAAAAATCATCGTATTATAAAGACATCCCTTTTCTTTTTTGTTTAAACAACAGCGTCATCAAATCTGCCGTACAATTTTTCCTTCTGAGCCAAATGACCTCTAGCTGCTTTAAGAAAACCTCCATGTCTGATCTGTGCCACAGTCTGTCCTCCTCATCATCAGGAGTATTGACCCGTCATGTCCACATCACATTATCATCAGCAGCTTATAACAACCTGTCGGCACCCGAGTCGCTCAGGCAGCGACTCTTCTCTGTGTGCCAGTCATCCCGACACGAATTTCATCAGTCTAATGCGAACGAGGGGATGTGGAGCCGTGTCCGAGGTCAGCGAGGCGTGTGGCAGCTCGGATGTGGCAGAGGGAGCTCCAGCGTCTATAAATACCGCCTCTTTGAGGACCACAGGCTTGGCGGAGAGAGCAAACAGCTCAATAATTCATACGCGCTGCGTCTCGAGCTGCTCTGTGCTGCTGTGTGTGTCTGTGCCCTGCCTCACCTCGACACGCCGTGTGCCGTTAAATGAACGCGCCTTTCTGTTGTCTCTGCAGGTCTGCGGCTTTGTTGGCCTCTATTATAACGTCATTATCGGCTGGAGCATCTTCTATTTCTTCCAGTCGTTTCAGTATCCGCTGCCATGGGCCGAATGCCCCATCAGGAAAAACGGAACCCAAGCCAGTGAGTTTGTCGATGCAAAATTCAAACACCCACCTCACCTTAAGAGGCTGTCAGCACAAAACAGAAGGAAAAGAAACAGAAATGGGTCCTTGAGAGCTTTTTCTTATTCTGCAGTTAGACTCAGCAGACACACACACAGAGAGAGAGAGAGAGAGAGAGAGACCTACCATTGCTGTGTTTAAAGCTGCAGGACATGTTTGCATTGTAGCAGCCTCTACAGGAGAGAGTCATCTGAGCCGTTGTAGCGGCTGAAGCCTCTCTGCAGGTCACCGTACAGACAGTTCTGTTGTGAAGGCTCGTTAGCCGCTTTGACCCATCTGATTGGGTCCGCACTTCGACCAGCTGGTGGCAGCAGCTGATGCCAAGACTCCTTATTGACACTATGAAATTCAACGTCAGCTCTGAATCTAATTTAGAATCGGAAGTAGATTGCTCTCGCAAAATTAGTCATAATCCTTAAATCTTTCCCAATCAGCCATGTTAAGGACAGGAACATTTAATGTATTTTTGGGGATCTTCTGTAACAAACCAGCACAAGCTACATATAAGGGTGATATGCAAGGAAAATGATTAAAAGGTTTCTTACTCTCATAATATCTGCCATGCATTTGTATTTTTGGCTTTTTACTCTGATACTCCCTAATTAAACCTCTGTCCAGCTGCCTTAAGGAGTCACCTACCAAAGAAACTGTTCTGGTCTGACGAAGCCAAAACTGACCTCGTCTAAACTGAGCTAAATAGTTTAGGTTAGGATGTCAAATTGGCCAAGTTGACGTCCAGAGGTCAATCTGTCTCCTTTTCCTTGCTGCTGATCTAGTTGTGGAGCCAGAATGTGAGAAGAGCTCAGCCACCACCTACTTTTGGTACCGCCAGACTCTGAACATCACCAGCACCATCGACGATACCGGTGGCCTGAACTGGAAGATGACCCTGTCCCTGCTGGTGGCTTGGATCTTGGTCTGCCTGGCCGTCATCAAGGGCATCCAGTCCTCTGGGAAGGTGGGCAGCTCTTCTGGCTGAACCTGCAGCCTACACACACCGATTCTTTCATTTCATTTATTTCTTCACACACCATGATAACAAATCCTTTCAGCCAAAGCTCTCCGTTTGGGTTTTTAATCACTGATTTATCCATATCCATGAGGGCTTTTCTGACTTTGCTTGCCGGGCAAAGGTAAAATACTAAGCCTCTCATCCACACACGTCTATTTTTGGACCTCATCTAGATTATGGAAGCCAGGGACATGCAACATTGATAAGCTTAAGCCGAACCAAGGAACAACTGATTCAACTGTGTAGTCGGTAGCTTCAACACGCTGTGCTCTCGAGCCAAATTATGAGTCATGCAGCCTATCACTGCACTACATCCAATCCAGATCTGACACATTCCTTTAGCCAGTCCATCTGATGCAGCGGGAAGGATTTTAGCCTCATGGGCTCATCTCACAGATTTGGTTTAAAGCAAACACAGAGCAGCTCTGGGAGCGTGTGTGGAAGTGGGTTTGATCGCACTTCTCCTTCTACGTGTGAGGTCTCAGAAAAGCGTGTCCATGGCAACAGTGTGTGATGAGGTTGACTTCCTCCCCGTCTTTTAGGTGATGTACTTCAGCTCTCTCTTCCCGTACGTGGTGCTCTTCTGCTTCCTGGTGCGAGGCCTGATGCTGAAGGGCTCAGTGGACGGCATCGCTCACATGTTCACTCCCAAGGTGAGAGAGAATAGGCGATCCTTTTCCAAACCGAAGCAGCAATTGTTACGCAGAAACTCCAGGATTAATTACACTTGACGTCAAAGTAGTAAAAAAAAAATCACAGAACTTTGCTGTGTGCTGAGAAAGAAACAGAATAAACCCTCTCCTCTCAAAGCTGAGTGTACGGTTACGTCAGCGGCTCTCATAGTTCAAGCACCACTCATTAAGATCCAGTTTCATGAAATGTCAATAATACTCAGGTTGGATGGTAAGAAGGAGCAGCATCCCCCTCTAGTGGTGAGTGCATGAAAACAGTTTAAAGATTGCAGCTAAATTATTGTAATGAGATTTTTAAAGAGATTTTGCAGCATTGGTGATCTGACTGTGGAAGTTTGAGGTCAAATATGTTTTTGTGTATTTACAGTTTTTTTGTACGTGTTTGTGCCTTAAAAGTGTTTGTTTTTTTTTTTGTAATCGCAATAACAAGTTTTTAACTAATTCCACATTTCAGCAAAATTTCTAACCACAGAGTTAAAATACAAATATAGAAATATGTAAAGAAAATGGTTTTAAGTCACACAGACATGTAATTTGTCAAGGTACGAAATCAGAATGAAATGGAAATGATTTAATCTGTACTTGCATGCAGATGAACCATGTTGAGGTACTCCAGCTACATTATCATCACCTGCAGCAACCTGTTCACTTTCCTGATTTTACTTCAGGAAACTCAAACACTCTTGGGTGCTAAAAACAGCAATAGATACATTTGATTTACTGTGAATGCAGTGACCTGTTTATAGGTTGGAGCAGTGAAAGTTAAGTTATGCTTAAATCAGATCTTTATGCAAATTTATTCACTTATTTCTAAAGCTTAAGTTTTGGTCTCCTGCTATTTCATTTGTGCATTCTGCAGGTTAAAACTAGCTATAGTTAATGTGGCAATAACAAAAAAATCATTAATGTAAATATAATGTAAAATTTAATGTAAAAAGTTTCAGAAGATTCATTCACATATCTGCAGGAATGTCACATTAACTTGGATCTTTTTAATTTGAAATGAGGATACAGCCACTCTTCTTGAGAATTGTAATTGGTTTCGCCAATCCTCACACAAGCAAAATTAAAGATTCAACCTTAAATAAATTTACAAACACCTCACCTGTTTTTTTAGTCAAATGAATCTGAGTGATTTGCAGAGAAAATATATATTTCTTCTTACTTATTGGTAAAAGAACAGCTAAATACATGGACACAAGCCCAGGATTCATACAGATTTCAACATCCACAGTTGAAATTTACAGTGCATGTAAGCTTCTGTCCAGAGTTGTGTTTATGTCACGGTCAGTGAACATGGTCTTTAATCTTGTCACTTCCTCTTCTCACCAGTTGGAGAAGATGTTGGAGCCGCAGGTGTGGAGGGAAGCAGCGACGCAGGTCTTCTTCGCCCTCGGCCTGGGCTTCGGAGGCGTCATCGCGTTCTCCAGCTACAACAAGAGGGACAACAATTGCCACTTCGACGCAGCTCTGGTTTCCATCATCAACTTCGTCACGTCCATCTTGGCCACTTTGGTGGTGTTTGCTGTGCTGGGATTCAAAGCCAACATCATGAATGAGAAGTGTGTTGTTGAGTGAGTATGTCTTATAGAAAAAAAGTCACTCTTCAGGAGACGAGTTCCTTTTTTATTCATCATTAACCCATCTATCTTTACCCCTACAGGAACACAGAGAAGATTCTGGGTTACCTGAACACAGGTGTGCTGAGCAGGGAGCTTATTCCTCCTCACATCAACTTTTCCCACCTGACAGCTCAGGATTACTCAGAGATGTACGGCGTCATCAAGACGGTGAAGGAGGACAGCTTTGGCCAGCTGGGTCTGGACCCCTGCATCCTGGAGGACGAACTTAATAAGGTCACAGCAAAAATCATTTAGCTGCAAAACATACGAGTAGAGAAAGAAAAAATAGGTAAAGGAAAAAGGATTGTAAGAGCAACAATACCTTTTTGAACGTATTTCCTTTTCATTACTTCCAGTTTTTTGGTCTTTTTTAAGGAAGTTTAAATTCACAATTACTTTACACACAGTGAATGTTTCCAGTTACAATATAATTAATGAACCGATAGCTGAGTCCTTTTCTTGATTTTTTTCAGCAGCTCAGTTGTTACCTTTGAACGCTGTGACCATCTCCAGTATCATCCTCCCTTTCAGGCGGTTCAAGGGACCGGCCTGGCCTTCATCGCCTTCACCGAAGCCATGACACATTTCCCTGCCAGCCCCTTCTGGTCTGTCATGTTCTTCTTCATGCTGATCAACTTGGGTCTGGGAAGCATGATCGGAACCATGACTGGCATCACCACGCCCATACTGGACGCCTTCAAGATCCGGAAGGAGATCCTGTGCGGTGAGTCCTCATTCTGGCTTTCCAGAATCGGAGAGGGATCAGATTTTAACGGCGTGTTTCTGTCCTGTTTGTGTCTACTTTAGTGGTTTGCTGCATAATAGCCTTCCTGCTGGGCTTGCTGTTTGTGCAGCGTTCAGGGAACTACTTTGTCACCATGTTTGATGACTATTCCGCTGGTTTGCCCCTCACTGTGGTCGTGATCCTGGAGAACATCTCTGTAGCCTGGATATATGGCACTAAGAGGTACAGTGGCTAGAAACCACTGCTTACCTGTGTGGTTACTTGCAAATAAGTGATTGCAAGTAAACATTTTCCCCAAAATCTAATTGTCGTGTCTTGATTCCTCTTTTGAACTTTCAGATTCATGCAGGATCTGGAGGATATGCTTGGTTTCAGACCATATGCCTTCTACTACTACATGTGGAGATACGTGTCCCCATCCATCCTGGTGGTGCTCATTGCTGCAACCGTCATAGAGATGTCTGTCAGTCCTGCAGGATACAACGCATGGGTGGAGGAAGAGGTCAGCTCCTCCTGCCTGCCACTTTTTATTCCACAGAATATATTAGAAAAAAGAAAAAAAAAAGGCGATACCATAACTAGGTTTATTAAATATTTTGAGTTAATTACAGATGTGTTCTAATATACAATGTTCTTGTTGTCAAAATTTTTGCTGCCATTGTCTTGGTATTCATTCTAAAGATGCGTAAAAGTGCTTAGAAACCTCAAACCTTCTCATGCATGAAGAGTCGACTTACGTAGATCCACTAACCTATTTGTTCGTCTTTATTTTATGTGCTGCACTTATTTCTTAAGAGACATAAAAACTCTGTGGCTGTACCTACAGTCAGAGGGAAAAAAACATTAAGCTCAGGATCTGTTTAATGGAAATGGTCTGCTGTGAATGTATTTTACTAAAGTTATCATCAAATTGGACCATCTTTACCTGCATCTAAAACAGTTGGATTGATTTCATTTCATGTTTCTATATTACTGTTGTACATGTTTGCTATATTTAGCTGATAGAGGGCATAAGATGGTAAAGGAGGTAAAATACTTCCAAAGTTCACTGCTGGTTAACGAAGTGTAGCTAAGAGTTGCATCTCGGGGCCAAGATGGCTCCTTAATATTAATGAATTAAGGCTTTTGTCCACATGTTTACAAGGGGTCCCAGTAATTGTAGTTGGCTACCTATGTGGGTTTTGTCTAAACATAATTTTCAAAAACTTGCATGGAATTTAACCTAAAATATGTTTTGTTTGACTTTACCATTTCTGTTTTACCTTTAGGGCTCAGAGCGTTTCCACAGCTACCCTCCATGGGCTTTAGCCATGGCCTACGCCCTCATCGTGGTTGCCATGTTGCCTCTGCCCATCGTCTTCATCGCACGCCACTTCAACTTGGTCTCCGACGGCTCCAACAAGCTGTCGGTCTCCTACCGTAAAGGCATGATGAAGGATATCTCCAACCTGGAGGAGCAGGACGAGCAGCGCTTCATCCTCGGCAAGAACCCCATCGAGGCTCCCTCCCCCATGCCAGCCCACCGCGCTTATCTTGGGCCCGGTGGCACCCAAGAGATGACCAACACCAACTACGGCACCAGCACCAAGACTGGATACCAGAACATTGGCTCGCCCGAGTCTGAGCTATGATCTAATGAGCTCCAACGTTGTCCCGCTTACAAACGAAGCCCTCTCAGCTAGAGGAGAGGGAGATAGAGAAGGTGGAGAAATTTCAATTGCAGCATTCCTCACACCTTAACCTCCAGAGAAACAAAAATAGAGAAGCACACAGAAAACGGCTCGTGATATGGCAGTCAGAAAATCAAGTCTGATCTTTTGCTCAGTGAACACGCCATGACAACACTTCTCAGTGTGGGAAGTTGTTTCTGTGGGAAGAAGGTCAGCATAACCCCGCCCCTGACAATTTTTGAAAAATTCTGGCAAAGTGGGCCGAGCCAAGAGACACAGAGAGGCGCGGCTGAGTGTGGCGATGAGCAGAGGGGGTTAGCGGAGTTGTGGTCAGGACAAAAGAAGCACTGTTGTTAACTTATAAACTTTGTCACTATATTTAGTGACTTTCCAGACACCTGTAGCAACTTTTTATCAAAAGACCGTCCTGCAGCACCGTCACCAGTAGGCAGAGCAGAGGAGACCCCCCCACTCTCTGTCTTCATTGCAAATAAATCACACAATCGCAAATCTGAGTAACTCTATCTATCAAAGCTCGCCACGCTGTTCCAACTCCTAACTCATCACCAGGTGGGGCTGTGTGTCTGAGTGAGATGGTTTTATAGACAAATGAAGGGTTGTGTGAATAAAAGCCATACCGCTATAAACAAAGAGGATTATTCAACTGCTTAAGCGCTGTTCGACCAAAAGGGACCAGCACTGAGGTGGTTTTAGACAAAATAACGCAGAACTGAAAAAATATGCACAAAACTGTCAAATTTTCACAGAAACATAAAACTGGAACCCTAAATGATCTATTTAGACAGTTTATCAGCAATAAAGAAGACTTGGGGGTGAGTTACAAATTAAGCATCAGTGAGTTGTTAAAAATAAAGAGAGGAGAAACACAAATTTAAGCTGAATTTAAAAATTATTTTACAACTTTCTATGCAGAAGACCTGGAAAGCTTTACAGAGTACTGCAATGGTTCTCTGTTTCAATCGTTTGATACCTGTCAGTCATGAAATGCCACACGTGGAACTACTGACAGCCTCTAAATTTAAGAGTGAAGAGTTAAAATTTCCTAGAGCATCCGCAAGAGGAAGACTGTTTTTCTTATGCTAGCACCACTACTTGCTAATATATCTTGTGTTTGAACAGAAATGGGAATTGGCTAAAATCTGAGCGGAAATAAGCCACAAAATTCAGATGGGTGCAACTCTATATAAACTCTCTCTGAGGTTAAGCAGCGGGCAATGCTGCAATGCTTTGACTGGAGCAGAACTTAAAATGCTTTCAGGAACCAGTTTGTAATTCTGCTGGTTCACTGAAGAGGAGTGTTGCTATGGGAATAGGATTGAAGGAGACTTACAAAAAAATCATCCTTCATCTGATAAGTAACTTTTAATGTGGAAACAAAAGTGGTCAAACATTCATCCGTCACAAGATGTAGTGCGAGATTCTGGTAGTGTTACAAGCACATTATAGTTTGGAGTTTTTGTGCCTATCACGCATCAGCAATAATATCAGTGCTCATTGAATCACAAATCTCCTTCTATCTCTATTTCCCCTTCTAATGTACATTCAAACACTGTATATATATGTTGTGCAATAGTTGGAGACCCCACCATGCGTACACGCTGCAATAGAGAAGAAAGAGGGGTTACCTTAGCCCCTCGTCATTTCTACAAGCACAGAACCACGGACACCTGCCATGTTTAGAGCATCTCTGAGCCTTAACATTTGTCTTTTCAACATTGTTCCTCCTCATTGAGCATGGCGTGACTTTTAACAAATGGTTTAGGATTGCGAAGCAGACAGGGACGGGAGCTCAGTGTACACACAGATTTGTATGTCTGTGTGCTGTCTGCCGCTGAATTAGAGCTCCTGGCATACCTGCCTGTTTAAAAATAGAGCAGCGTTACTCAGGGGAAGCCGTGGCAACATGCACCATAGAAACCGATTCCGATCTGATGTGGAGGTGGAGCGGTGGAGCGGTGGCGCGGACACCTTGCTTTGTCTGCTCCACCTGCACATCTTCCCGTGCCCTACATATACAGTCCTCACCAGTGTTGTTACAACACGCTGAATACATGTTGTTCACTGCCATGCTTCTGTGGACCAGTCGCACTTCATCCCTGGGAGGATGAGATTTGGGTCTGAGTCTTGTACATTCCTCTTATTGTGGCGACATAATTCAATCAGCACTAGAAGCTACACTTTCTTTGCTATCCAAAGTGTGAAAACAAAGCCTTTTTTTTATTATTTTTGATGTGTAATATTGAAAGACAGTGGAAATGTAATGTGATATTAATGTTTTAGATAAGTGGTAGTACCTGGATTTGGCCACTGGGTGTCACTGCTGGCCAGCAGAGGAACCAGTGGTGTTATTTTGTCTGTGGCCCCTCCCTGAAAGCACCAGTACCTGAGTCTGCCTCCAGAAAGAGAGTGAAGCAGAATCAGTGACATTTGTTTGGTGTCTGAGCAGCATCTGTGTCGTCTACCTTATGCTTTTTGTCGTTTGATCACTGCTGTTTCCTTTGTTTGAAACCATGTTTTGTCTCGTTCACATGAGCACTTTAATTAGATTCAGACCCTGGAGTTGTTTGTTAAGCACAAATTTAAGAATATACTTATATATGTATTTATTTATTTAGGGAGTATATTGATCAAAACCAAAAGAAGCACAGAATGAATGTCAAGAACAAGCACAGGAAATAAGTGGTGAAAATCTTTGAATTTTATTGATTTTTAGTAAAACATGTTTTAGCAAGAAAATCATCTAGAGTTAATAGATGTTATACTTTCGTGTAATAACTTTGATTCCTTTACCGTTTTGTCACAATACTATGTTGTATTTAAGCCAAAATATGGAGGTTTTGCAGAATATTTGTAATATCTGCAACATTCCCATAGATTCCAAGCCACTCTTCCTGTTACAACACAATGAAATGCTAAAGTTTCTCAAAGGACTCCCCTTAAGCTTTTTTTATCTTTATCTTTCAGGGTAAATAACAATACCCTTCTATGACATCTGAAGGGAGCTATTAAATTTGCTTGTGATTCTTTTTCTGACAATTTCAGACAACTTACAAGGCACACTTTTTGTAAATGGCACCTGAAACCAAGGCAAACATCTGAAAGTGCAGCTTTAGCTTTAGGTCAAAGCACATTTTAGGATAGCACAGAACCGTGGGCCTGCAGGAGTTATTATGTCACGATGAGTGAAATTTTAAGTTATATTTCTGATCCTGCAGTCAGAGGATGTTGGTTGGTGAACGGGCAATTTTATTGTCTACTTTAAATCCGGCGTCCTGCAAAACACTGAGAGCACAGCTTCACAATAAAACGCACTGCCATCAATAGAAGTAACAAAACTGCCCTCTAATGTCTAATATTGATCAGAGCACAGTCCCAGCTACCCCCTACTGATGGTGGTATTATAACCAGGGATGTGTGTAGATTTTGCCTTGAACATTTACAAAGATGTCTAAGGCAGAAAAAGCTGTTATCTGTTGTTGATAATGAATAGGATTGAAAGCAAAGACTCCAGGGTCTCCTCGTCTTGTCCAACATGTCCGCTGCAACTTCTGGAGTTCATCTCAGCTGAGTCACCAACACGAAGCTGACAAAGACATAGTACCAATAAATCTATTTAAATGTGCAAATAGTCTTTATGTGACCAAATATAGTTATATTTATAGTATTTAAGATGATGTATTTAACCTGTACATATTGATGTACATTCTGATAAATTCACACTGAGTATCTATGGTGAGAGTGACAGGGTGTATACTTGAGCTGTAAATATTTGTATATTCTCAGATATTTTTTGGATTTTTTTGTACTGTCGGTACTGTTACATTGGTGTCTGTTGGTTTCAGGTGTTCATGTGTGTGGTTGTTGTAGATAATAAAAACCGAGCGCCTGTCTGTATGTGTGTGTGTGTTTATGTGCGAGAGTGAGCAACAGGGAGCGTCAGAGTGTGTGTGAAGTGAAAATATGTGTTGGTTTTTGGTGTTTTTCGCTCTGTGTTTTTCTCCTCCTTCAGTGTTGTGTGCTGCTTATCTAAAACCAGTACATGAAATCTAATGTCATTGCGGTGGAGCGGGACCACTGACGTTTAAGCAATTTCTTCTCTGTGTTTTTCACTCGAACTGTGAAGAAGTCCAGCGGAAAACTGGGAACGTAATCAGGAAGACATGTATGACTAACAATAAGACAGGAACTTTAACTAATTTGGTGGACAGAGTGACTGTAGTGTAAAAACACTGTGGAGTGAAGAGGAAATAAAAATAACCACTTTTATTGAACAGAGTCTGTTGTGTGTCTGTTTTATTCCAATGTTTAAATGTAGTTTTTATTTAAACTGTAATGCTTCAAAGTACAAAAAGAACAAAATAAAATGAGGATTTCAATCTTCTCATCTTGTGTGGGTGTTAGATAAGCTAAATAATATCAACAATAGGTCGCTTGGAAAAGTTTTTCTCCTTACCGTCTGACATTAAATCAGATTGAAGTTTCCTGTTTAAGTCACTTCAGATTAAAAGTTTATGAAAATGATCTTTTCCTGAGTATAATCTTCTCAATCTTCCATTGATGATGCATTGGAAAAAATGGATTTCGATTCTTAATCCACAGCTTTTCTAAAATAAAAATAAAAAAAAGTTTAACTTTATTGCACTTTACTTTAGTAATATTTTTGTAATGTACCACTACCTTTACTTGAGTAACATTTCTGTCTTTTCTACCAACAATGACTAACTCCTTTGAATGAAGAAGCACACTGTCATCAAAAGTGCACCAGATGTAGACAAGCCTACAGTTTATGTCAAAGTGAGACTTTCTGTTTGTGCACAAGCTTTGTTGCGTTAATGTTATTTTCTGTCAACTGAACCACTTTGAAGCAAAGTAAACATGCAGCAATAGTAGATATTGTTAGTGGAAGTAAATTTCATCCTTCTATTGCTTACACTCAAAAACATATATATAATAAACAAGAATTTGCACATGCCTTTACATTTTTCTGGCTGTCTACAAATAATTTTAAAATATTTGATCAGGTTTTCTTATGAGTACTTCATCGACATTTTTACCTTTTTTTTTTTTTTGCTCTTATTTAAGTTATGTATTATTTTACTGTGTTTAAGTGCTGCTACTCTCAGTGAGTCGACAGTACCACATACCACATTACACTCTAGTACTTTTTGAAAGTGTAATAACAATGGCTTCAATTTTACTAAACACTGGGTTCATGTAACATCTTGTTATGCTACTGAATGTGCACTTTGAGACGACTTCTCCAAGTGTTGTTGTGCTACTACTGGTCACGAGTGAGTATGTGTCAAACATCACGCTTCCTTTCTTGACTGTGTAAAACAGTCAGGGAGAAAAGTCTCTTTCCTGTCTGTATCCTGTAAACAAATCATTTCCCATCACAGTGTAACACATGAGCTTCACGAACAGACCCGATAATGTCCAGAGAGAGACGGAAAGACAGAGAGAGGCCGAATGATGAGAACACCACCTGTAGGTTCTGTTATAGATATTTATCTCACAGCAGCGCTCGCAGCCAACGCGGCTGCTTCCTAATTTCCCACCGCCCCGTCACCTATTCTAAGAAAAGACTGATGATGGACAGCTTTCACACTTCTGGAGGCATTTTCCCAGCAGACAGGGTCTGTGTGGGCAAAGGTCCATCAGTGATATTCTCACATGGCTCTTCCAGCTGCTGTTTTCTTCCACAGCAGAGACACGTGGTCTTGTACAAAACATGTTCAGAGGACAGGCCGGTGCTGTTTGACCTACAAGTAAAACTGAAAAAAGCAAAACAAAAAAAATACAAATACAAGGACTTGATGTTTATTTAAAGTGGCAGTACTATCTATTTTCCAGCCACATAGTATCATTTTATAGCAAAATCAAGTAACTATGTTCCCTTCAGTTGTTAGAAAAATGCTGTGTATATCAAATTGAAATTGGGCCTCTATCTCTTTCACCACCTTCAGGAATACATCACAAGAGCCTTTGACAACATTTTTGTCAACTGTATAATGAGCTCAGCAGATGTGCAGATCCACCAGGTGTTTGCTAATTGCTGCCAATAGTCTGAGGGAGCTGACACTGCAGCTCCAAGGTGGGGTTTCGGTCCGCCCAGGCGTTTTGTACAGCTGAATCGTTGCCATGGAGATTAAATACATGCATGAAAGAATCAAGAATACCGGCCCTGGTATAGCTGTTACCAGGGCCGGCCCAAGGCATAGGCAAGCTAAGCAGCCGCTTAGGGCCCCAGGGCCACTAAGGAGCCCCCTCAGTGGAGCTGATTTTTATATATATTTTTGTAATAATTCCTGTCGTTATAATATCAAAAACACACAATTTCACTATGAGCTGATTTGTTTTTACAATAATATATATTTGATAATGTATGTTGAAATTATTATTTTATTGATGAAAAGAAAACAAATAAATTGCTTTTGGGGGCCCCTGGTGGTCGCGGTAGGTACCGCACGCTACGCCGGTATCATCTGCAGAGCATCCAAATGTCCAAAGCTCCCGTCAGAAGATAAATAAGGAAAACAATGTTTCAAAAAAAGACTTATTTGTTTTTGTCAATCCTGTTCATCAAATTATAGCATCAAACTCACATTGTCACAAACTTCTAGCCAGTGACTTTAACCAACACAGAGAATAGTTGTTTACATAATAGATAACTCGCTATTTCATTGCGAGTTATCGCAATGAAATAGCGATAACTATTTCATTGTTATCGCTATTTTCACCTTAAGGTGAAAATGCACCTTAACGTGCATTTTCACCTTAACTTTGTTAAGGTGAAAATGCACAGCGTCTATTATCAAGAAAAAGGCAGAAAAACAGGTAAGAAAAAGGTCACGAGCTGCAGCTGTGCAGCCTCACTTTGTTTTTTCCTGCTGGAGGAGGAAAACTTCAGGTCAGCTGTTTGACAACAGAGTGGGACAAAGTTCAGAAGCACGCCCACTAGAGAAAGGCTAATGTACTGCGCAGTAATGGGGCAACTGCTTTGAATTTTGACCCTTTATTGAAGATAAAAGAAGAGAACAGCTGGAGCTTATTATCTCCAAACACTCAGCCGTTTGCAAACTCGATGCTCCTCGTCTTCCTGGGCTTCAATTAGATCTCTGACAACCAGGACATCCACTGCCAAGCAGCCACCGTCTCTGAGAACAATAACACTTCTCATGTTTTATTTGTCTCACCAAAACTGTCTCCAGAAAGACAGTGACATACAAAGCTGGGAAACAGTTTCCTTGAAGCAAGTGGAAGCTGGAAATGTACATGTTTTGATAATACAAGCTGTCCTTTTTGTCAAAGATGGAAATGAAAATTCAATTTTTTTGTGATCAGTTCAAACAACGTCAATATTTATCTGTTTCTGCAGCAGTTTCTGATGCTCCGGCCCCCCTGTGTTAACAGGTTTGCCTTGTCACATCCTAAAGCAAAGCATGTGGTCATAGAATCCACCCACGTGTAATCAAAGGTGCTTTTCTTCAACCAAGCAACAATTAGCAAGCAGGAGTATCAATATTTAACAACATTACATTGAACACGGAGATGTTGAGGCTCCTTGATGAAAAACATTTTGGCCTTAATGGTTTCCTTCCTACCTGGGAGTGGGTGTGGGACGTGTCGTCTCTAATGCGTTTGCCATTTCATGCGCTCCGGCTTCATCAAAGGGGATAATTGCAGCCATTCAGAGATTCTGTTGGAGAGTAGCGCCGGAAAAGCCTTTTTGCAGTGACAGCCGAAGAGCAGCGGGCGGCTGATTAGACCACTGCTGAGCAGGAGTGCAAGTTCGCCTTCTCATTGGTATCGCAACAAAGTAAAAAAACTGTTGCTGTGCAAACGTACTGGCTTCACCTTAGGGCTAATGTAGTTACATTCTTGTTTCTAAAGGTGCTTTTGCTTTAAAAATGGTTAATCTAAATAAAGATATGGCTGAATAGTAAAAAAAAAAAAATTAAATAAAAAAAGCCTAATTGTTTATCATTCGTATTCTCTGTTGGACTATGTTTAAATGGAGCCAGTATTTCAGAAGACTGGCAAGTGAAGCAAATGCACACGGTAATGGCTGAGTGATTTCCCGCCTGTCTTGAGACATAATGGCTGCGCTTTTACAAAAGACATCCTTTCATTCTGAGAAGAATCTCATCTAAAATGAAAAAAATGGTAACTAAAAGCTTTAAGCTGTCCAGAAGCTTTTCATGCAGTGTCAAGAACTCACCTGCCTTTGGCTGACCTGAGACTTCAGATCAAGTCTTTGCTGCTTGTAGGTTGAATCACTTTATAGTTGTACGGTGAAAGAGTGTGGATGTTTGTGCCTCATGATTCAGATAGGACCTGCATCAGTATTTATCTTCCTGATAGAGTGTTTGAACAATTGTTGACACCCAACAACATTTTATAAAACCAGTTGTATAGCAAACAATTTAGTAATACTGACCAGAAATAAAATGAGTACAAAAAAATACATTTCATCAACTAACATTGCTGGAAATGAAACAGCTAAACTTTTAGGTGCTCAGCTGACCAGAGTTCTTGTGTGGCAAATGTTAAACAGAAACTATTCTCTCTTCAGTTCTCTTCTCTCAACTCTTTCTTAAAGGTTTTATTAATGTCTTGAAGAACTAATAGATGTTCTCTAATGTTCTCTAACAAAACTTTGAGGCCTTCACAGGATTTCTAATGATAAAAGAAGTGTTTAAAAAATAGTTGCCGTGTCTCACTTGTTTTTGCATGTTAACAAATGTCACATAGTGTTGAAGTACAGCACCCTGCCCTGAACCTTTACTGCAGCTCTGTTCAGCAGGCGACTTGAGGATGTAAAATGCTAACATGAAAAGTCTCAGCTATACGTGCATGAACTAGTTTGCTTCTGCAGGATGTTAAGATATCAGCATTCAGTCCTAAAATGAGAGGTATGCAAAGCAAAACGGCTGATGTGCAAAGTAAGGCTGACTCACGCGCTATCCTGGTGTCGTCAGACGTTATTGGCTCATAGCTCGTTAGCACGGCTGCCTGTCATCACACTTTACTTTGTGCTTTTCCGAGGATGAGTTGAGCCAGACTTTGAAGCTTGTTAGCGGCGACTCAGAGGCTAATTTGAATTAAATTCAATATGAATCCTGATTGCACCTCTGCAATCAGGATTCATGTGGGGGTGGCAGAGGCCGAGATGCTGAGGTTGGTGGCAGGAGCGGGGGAGACGGGGTGACATACAACCCGTCAGGGTCAACGCTGATGGAGTCGTACATTCAAAGGGTATGATCAGTGTTCTCTCGCTCTCTCACAAACACAAAGGAACGCAGTGAGCGCTAAACACCCAGGGAAGTATGGCTTCTGCAGCCTCTGAAGTGGGGGAGAACCTCTGTTCTTTTCAAACAGAGTTAATTCTTAGTCTCTCCTGTTTTTTTCGATGACCTTTAATTTTAGGGTGGTCGTATAAGAACTTTATGAAGTTTCTATGAAACCAAATCAGAGAGTGGAGAGGAGTCAGACGTGAGAACCAGCCATTTTCTTTAAAGCCATGTGAATTTTTGATTTAAGAAGTGATTATTAAAAAAAAAAAAAAACATTTATGATTTATTGAAAGATTTATTGAGAGAATATGATTAGTGGACATGAATTCCTGTTTCTCTGTATTTTCAGCTTTACTCAAATGGATGAAAGATGTGATCATGAACGTAGATTTAACCTTTCCTGTGAAAAAACTTTTTTCCACACCCAAATGACAAAGCAGTGCACAATATCTGTGTACATTTTTATAAACATCAATAGAGTGTGATATTTTAATTTATCACACTCTAAGACATACAGTTTGTACATCAGAAATCATTAAATATGCATTATTTAATGATTTAATGTAGCTTTATAAAATGTTTTAAGATAACAAGGTCTCATAATTTCCTAGTATACTTGGCAGCAGTCTCAGGATTTAGCCTGGTTTTCCAAAGAAAGATAAACTGAACTGGTTCTAGAACAGTTTAAAGTCATATTGCAGCTTTTGGACTTGTTTTTTTTTTTTTTTTTTTTTTTTTTAGCTGTGAATTTATGTTAAAAGTGATTAAACTGATTAGTCCTACCAGTTTAACGAGAGCAAAAAGACCTTTTGGAGGAGTTAATACAGAATACAGAAAAATATGATCAAAGCTAAAATTTGCCAAACTGGACCACTAGAGGTCATCGACTTTTTTAATAAGCTGTAAACTGGATGGCCGGCATTTTCAACAGCCACTGGACCTGCAGAATAAAAACCAGAAAGGGGCGAGGGAGGGCAGCTCCAGAGCTCTCTCTTTTCTGTCATCTGTCCCTGCTGGACTGTGGGTTCAGAAAAAAAATCTCCAAATTATTTTGACATTTTGACTGCTGCTTCAAATCTACATTTTTTTGCGTTCAGCTTAGCTTATCTTGAAGCAAGATCAATAAATAGATTCAGTTCAGCGTGTTGTTTCTTTATCTAAATGCTTTCACAGTAATGATTCGGGTCAACAACGATTCATCATTAACATGTAACTTTACATCCTCATTCACTAATGGACTGGCATAAGTTTATTCGGGATAAGTCAAGACTACACAGTATGAGTGGCTCAGACAGCAGAATGGCTCTGGTTGAGGCCCCTCTCCATGGTAACCATGTTCACTATTGTCATGACAACCTCTTACAGAGGGGGAAAAGGCAGGGAACAAGCAGGAACAATAAACGGGAGTAATCATGGATGACAGGACAAGCCCTGGCAGATTCTCCATCACCCTTCAACTTTGACTGTTCCTCTTCAACCACAGTTTGTTTCTAAGAATTCATAAAAGTGCTCTTGACATTCAAGAGCACTTTTATGAATTCATTCATTCATTGTTGCACATTTAAACAACAATGAATGAATGTTGTTTAAATGTACAATATTTAAATGCTAAATGTCACAACTCAACTAGTGAGTTGTTTCAACTCACTAGTTGAAACAACTAGCGTTGGATTTTATTGCAGGATAATCAGAGTAAAGGGACTGAATTCAAATCTGAACAGATTTTGTTTTTATCTGCGTCTGTAAAAAATTTAAATCCAAATCTAGAACAATTCAAAGGTTATGGACACCCTTTTAAAGCTTGATAAAAACACCTGACAGAGTATTTAGTAAATGTTTGTCACTTACAACTTTTTCATGATAATATTTTTTACTATTTTTAAAGGTTTTCAGAAGCTACAGTGAATGCAGACTTAAAAGACACCATGGAGTATTCTATGTTTAAATTAAATGAGATAAGAGATTTGAATAAAATCTACAATAAAAATTTGTATGGAGGTCCAAAACTGACATAATGAAAAATAAAAACAGAAATCTACATATTTTTTGTTTTTCCTTTTCTTAACAAAAACACGTTTAAGGAAAAGAAAAAAACCAAATATACACATTTCTTTTTGAAAACGCATGCGTTTTTAAAAAGAAATGTGTAAAAATGTGTAAAATAACTCATTCTGGCATTTAGCAAATATAAATAATTTATTCCATCTCAAAAAGTTAGTGCCCTTTAAGGCTCTGTATATCTCTATAACTGGTGTAAATGTAATGGTATTGAAAAAATTATATTCTTCAAATATTGAGTTCAATATTTTCAATCGGAAACCGAAATCTGCAAATTATTGATCAATTATTGATGTGCATGTTCACAAAGCTCAGCAGGATGTTTGGTAAAAAATCAAGTTGCACTTTAATGGAGCCAAGACGACACCAACAGAGATTATTAATCTGTTTGTCATCCTGGTTTGTCTGCCTGGGCTAAATTCATGTAAAACAATTCTTTTCATTGATCATTTCCCTCCATCTCTGCGCCACATTCCATCCCTGAACATCGAACCTTTTCATTAAGGAGCTAATCCGCTGATAATTTTGCTTGCGAATCGTCTGAGCGAACCAGAGCATGCAGGCAGCGTTTATTTGCATGTGATAAACAGCAGTGAGAGAAAGGGAGGCGTGTAGCCGAGCGTTAATTAGTGCTGCCTGTCATCTCTGATCTCCATGGAGATGAGATCTGCGTGCCATCTACACCTTTTGGTACATAATCAGGGAGGCAGCAGAGAGCAGGAGGCGCAGCTGTGACTGCCGCTGCAGCGCTCCGAGCAGGCGCTACGAGCCGTCTGCTGGTTCATCTATAAATAGCTGCACAGCAGATAACGCTGATGAGAAACTCCTCTGCTAATGAGGAACAAAAACAGAAATGACACCAACCTATCTTCAACACCGGGGAAGGAAATGGGTTTTATTTGAATTTCTGCATAGAAATACATGCCTTGGAGGTATAACATCACACACTCCCTCCCATACACACACACACCTGACAGTTAAACCGGGCTAAAATTCACCACAGTTACCTTTATGATCAGTTCAGGTCAAATATTGAACGGATGTACAGTGTGCTTGTCTGATAACGTCAAATATGTACAACGGGAACTACAGAAAATAATGGTAAAAAGGTGAATATTCAAAATAATGATCTCTCATTGTTGGTTAACAGCTATTTTATGATGCATAAACAGACTTTACAGGTAATTAATCATCTATCATGTTGTACTGTGCTACATACTTACAGCTGCTTATACATTACAGACATCAGCGTCAGTATAGAAATAGTTTAAGGACATCAATTAATTTCCCTTTTGCTTTATTAAACATAAGGCCACTATGGTAGAGCATGAGGAATACATTATAAACACGGGTAAAGAAATCATTTTCCTGCTGCTTCTGGGCTTGGAAGCAGCGAGAAACAAAAGCTGATTACATTACAGACATCTATACTCCATTACTCACCATGAGGCACGAGCGGAACCGATGGCATTGTACCGTATGTATTTTTACCAGCACGTACAGAAAATCTACCACTTAATCTAATAGAGTCTGCATTTTGGTCCAGAGTCAACCAGTAACGATGCATCGACTGCACTGAGCTAATATGATAAACAGACAATACTGCTCCGCCGATTTATTTTCTCCAGCTTCTGTCAAACTGTCCTAATTTATAAGCATTTACAAGTTAACATGTTGCTTAAGCAGCATTGTTTCTGGGCTGTTCCAGACAGACAGATCTGCACATCCTGCAGTATTAGAAGGCAGTGACACAGCAGAAGGCAAACAGCAGAAAATATGATAATCTATGCTCAAAGGTGTCTTAATAACACCTACGGTTCTGTTCAAACCTATCACCACCATTGTATTATTTTAGGCTTTATTGATTTATTTGAAGTGTGAAATGATAAGACAACATACAACTCCAATGATTTGGTTCAATAGTCAATGCTAAGTTTCAGATAAACGCCTCCACTTTTTGAAGCCATCAACAGGCATACAGTGTTTCTGGCTGGATATCCTGCCTTGCTTATTATATGGAATAATATTAGTATTTTAATTTTATGTCCGGATATTGACTCTACTATTAAAAATAACTCAGAAATTTTCAATAACATTGTTGTCAATACCATTACAGAAGTCTAATATTATCTTAGGAAAACTTAACTGTGTCAAAGTTTAAAGTTCGGAAATTACTCCTTTGAAATTTTCAACCTCAAGCCAGTAAAATAGTTAAAATCTGATTCTGTACCAGAAAGGAACCCGAAGCTTGTTGATGGATACAGAAACGGTCGACTTGTCTGCTAAAAGACGTGTAGCAAAATATTAGATGTGCAGCATGTATGTATTAGAGCTGCTTGTATTGTTTTTGACTCTTGGTGGATAGAAAATCCACAATAAAATTATAGATGTGCTCCTAATTCTTGTTATTAGAAATAACTAAAGTTGTATGTCGTGTCGTCACTCCACCAGGAAAACTTAACAGTTCAAATAAATAATTAAAAATCCAAAATTAATAAAACACAATATTCCCGTGATAGGTGTGTGAGCTCATATTTCATGTTAAGGTTGTAATCCCAGTGACTACCTATCTAAATAAAAAAAAGAAAAAAAGAAGCTTTAACTACATATCACAAACTAATAAATAGCAATCACTCAGGACAGTTTTTGTTTGGATTGTAAATTATTTTAAACAAATTCAAAGCTCTTCACTAAGTGTCTTGCTTGGAGTTTAAGACCTAAATTAGTTAGTTAGTTAGCGGCCAGCTGACCTCTTACTTAATTTACTTATATAATATCACATTTTAGAATAAGATGTATTGCCATGCTGAAAGAAGAACAAACGTGCTTACATAGCTTTGGTGCTTTTTATTTTCCTCTTTCTTTAATTAACTGTGATTTTTGTTTTTTACTGCCTAATGCAGCTGTACTGGAGGAAAAATGATTCTCGCAACAGGAATAGTAAAATGTAGGGTTTTACCACTTTGAGCTGTAAAAAATAGAACAATTTTCTTAGGAGGGGGAACTGTCTGAGGTTTTATGAGCCTGTTGCACATAAGTAGACAGAAATAAATGGCTTCAGGGCCCTTGGAAGGAGCTATATTGTCCAGTTCATTGTTAATGTATCTGGTATAACTCTAGTACCATGTTAGATCATGCAATACATGCAAAGTGCTTCACAAATATGACTGTACATATCTACTGTTGATCAGATATGATACAGGAGGAAACAGAAATGATTCATCTTGATGTACAATATGTGGCTCTGCGGTTTATTTCGACAGCAGGGATCGGACAGCAGACTTCACGTTTCCTCCTCCTTCGTTAGGTCAGAGTGGTGACCTCCGGCTGGGTGTAGTTTCCAGTGGTGCCGAGAATGTCTTTACAGCCGTCTGTTGAGAAACACAAACGTAGAGATGAACAAAAACAAAAAGTATTTGATTCTGCACAAGAGAAAAGTCCTGATTTCATTAACTGTAAGCCGTGATCTTTGAAGATTACATGGTAAAAAATGGGAAGTGTAAAGAATTTATATAATTTGAGTTTCACTTTATGAACTGAGTGACAGTTCTAGTGCAAACATGTTAGTACTCTTGAAATAAGAAAAAACGATGTCACAAGTAACTTTTCAGCAAGATATTGGAGCTTGTTTGAACTCAATAATTCTTCAATATTGATGACAAAGTGCTAGTTCCACTGGCATATTATTTCATTTATAGATGGGAAAAATGTCTTGTTATAAGAGAAGTAATCTACCAGTAACTAATACATTTAAAATAAAAAAAAAATAAGGAATTATTCAATTAAAATACGCTCCTATATCTTGTGTCATTTTACGTGTATTTTGATGTTTGCATTAGAAACTACTGTAGACCAAAAATATTTTGATGTTGTGTTTTTGCAGTGCAATTTCTTCACCTACTTGAAGAACCCGGTATTTGTTTATTACTTCATTATGTTGGATTGCGTTAAAATCTCTAATTTTGTGACAGAGCAGAACAAAATGTTCCATAGAAAATACTCAGAGGGCTCATTCAGACCTGGCATTAAAATAATCAGCACAAAATAATGCACATCTGAAAATAATTTAATTGAAAAATTAGCTATTCACATCTAAACTGTTAGTGCTGAGCTGTGCATCGTGGACTGTGGCAAAGTGTGTGGATGGAACAAATCAACAGAGATGGAGTAACTGAATTTTTATTATAGATCAGATGTAAAAATTCAGAAAGGTTACTAAAGGACTAAAATTATGAACTAACTAGTAACTATTTAAAATACAACGGTACATCGCAGACAGAAACTTCTGAGGTTGACAAAAGTATTTGCGTTGCATCTTTGTGCTGTTAATGGAAACCTACTAGTGAAAAAAAAAATCTATCTTCCAATTTATCCAGAAGAGTCTCTGAAGAATATCCAGGTTCATCTGGAACATTTCCTTTGCTTGTTTGCACATCCTCACTCGCTCTCATGGTGCACTCTCTACTCTACGAATGAATTTTGAAAGTGTTTGGTTCTTTATCTATAAAATCACAGCATTAAGTATTGAAGAAGCTTCCTGTGCTGACTTTATTCAAGTCAACCATTTGTTGGTACTGTAAGCGTCCATTTCCTGTTAACTCTGAGAGCATCTCCAGATGTCCGTCCGTCCATCCATCCATCCGTCCATCCATCTGTCCATCCGTCCGTCTCTTGCTCTGCAGCAAGTCATACCTCTTTGGTGAAATATTATCCATACCTTTTACCCGGCAACTCTCTGGTATCAAGCAGCCCAATCCCCCATGGGCACAGCACTGAAGACCAGAGCCACTGAGTCATAATCTATTTACAACAAGCCTACTGAAAACGGCTGCAGCCACAGAGGCAGCTTTTTCATGCTTGGAAAAAAGAGAGACTTTGAATTTTGAATTTTATCCAAACAATTTTGAACCAAAAGCCCATTTTTTTCTGATAGTGGTGGTTAATCATCAGCACATGTATGAGAAATATTTATGAAATAGGACAGCAGCAAGATGTAGGCTTTCTCCACTCACAATTAACTACAATTAAAATAAACTATAAGCAACATTATCAACAAGTCATATCAAACAAGAAAGGAAGCAAGCTAAATTTAGCCTAGTACTTCTATATTAAAACATCTCCAGCTGGAGCAAACTGTGAGTTAATAGAATGACCTTTCTTTCAGATAATGTTGGCTAATAAGACACATGCATGTGAGACGATCCTGTAATAGAACAGGATGCTGTTATACAGATGCTCACCAGATACAGACCACTGGATTCAATTAACACGCTCCTCTTTCCATCACAGATTAGCTCTGGGATGTTCTGGCTTTCATCAGCATTTTGTCATTTTTGTCTATTTTTCCCCCCAGAAATATCATCTGAATGACAGATAAATGACCTCACTTTTTCACAAGAGAACCTGAAATTTTAGGGGGGGGGTTTTAGGCTTTCAGATTATTTTCCTCCATTATTTTTATATATCCCTCATCTCATTTACACTTGAAAGTTGTTTGACATTAACGCAGACAAAGCTTTCTGTTTTTGTTTCGTTAGGTTTGCAAAGATTATTTATGTTTTAAGTTTTTCAAATTAAGAAGCTTACATATGTTTTTTACCACTGGATATTTGTAATTTGGTCTCTTTCCTCCAGACAGAATGTGAGTCAGATGTGTAGGCCACATTGCTCAAGCACACCGTTAGGCACAGCATCATTATGACCAAACACTTCAATTTTAGTTTTATGACATAAAAGGACATTTCTCCAATAATTAGTGTCTTTGGCAAACTATGATCTGACTTTTTGTGTTGTTTTTGGAGTAATGGCTTCTTCCTTGCTGAAGGGCTTTTCAGCTCATGTCAGTACAGAATAACGAGAATCTCATCAGCTTCAGCTCGTGAGGTGTTTTGCTTTTTCTTGTGTCGATTTGACACATTTCACACCCACAGCCATTCCTGTCTGGGACACAGGACATGTCTCCTGCCTGGACAGACTGCTGGACGTTCCCATGGAGGCAGAATAAAACCGTATGAACGGATGAGTGTTAGACCTTCAAGCATCTGGAAATAGCACCAAAGGACAAACCAGACTTATGGAGGTCTGCAATAACTTCCACAGATAGAAAAGCCTCATCTCTCCTTTAAGGATCTCAAGAAGGTGGTTCATGTTTTTATTACCTCTCACCTGGACTATTGTAACTCTTTATAAATTAGACATCACTGCAGGGTGTGGAAATACGTCGAAACGAAGCAGCTGTTGAAAACCAGTAACGTGCGCAACATATTTAGCTATCAAAGGAAAAGCCTTTTTTGGGATTACAGATATTAAACACCTCAAATAATCATTGCCACTCAATTCATTTATCAAAATGGGCTCCGGGTTTTTTGAGTTTAGTTCAGTTTAACTTCACAATTTAAGAGCTTCAGTTTTTAAGCTCTACTGCTACCAGGAGTCGCTACAGGCAGCTCTGTGTCATTTTTTACATTTCAGATCAATAGCAAATCAATAAAAGAGCTTTGGAGCTGTAATTGCATCATCTATCTGTCTGTGCTGATGAAAACTAATGTTTCTCATGCAGCGCTGTTGATTTGACACAAGGCACCAAAACACATCTTGTGTTTAATGGGAAAAGGTCCATACAGTGTAGTATTAGGATTTAAAAACAAGTACATGTAGTCATGTGAAAAGATAGGGACGGTTTATTTTGTTATTATCTGGACTGACAGGAGAGCTAACACTGTGATGAGGTCAAAAGACCTTCAGAAAAAGATTGTAGCAGCTGATGAGTCTGGTTAAGCTGACCCTGCAACATGACAGTGACCTAAACCATGCCAGTAAACCCACTAATGGCTTGCTAATCACTAGAAATCGGAAGATAAGTTGCTTCGTCAGAACCTTTTGAGAAACTTTAGAAACAGGATAAACATGCAAGAAATCCCTGAATCGTATCAATTGAAAGAAAAAAGTCGGACAATTTTCCTCAGACAGGTAGCTGCAGCTGCATGAAGATGCTCACTTTACTTGTTTCAGACGAAGGAGGGAAGAAGATCTAAAAGTAGAGGGTAATCTGTGAATTTTGTCTTACCTTTACATCTTTTGCTTGATTGACAAAACAATCAAGCAAAAGATGTTATTTATTTCAGATTTAGCAACATCCCTCTCATTTAAAACAGAAATCCCACCATTTTTTCTGGCATCACCAAACACCTCCAGAACGCCTCACATATCTGAGTTTTTTTATATATATATATTTTTTTGCACTTTGCTAAATCGCATTTCACTCGGAGAGATCATTAGCCTTATTGCTTTCGGAGAAACAAAAACAGGCCTCATAAATGGAGCACTTACTACAGCCGGGGGCCCGAGAGAGTTTGCATGCTTTTTTTTCAACAGCCCATTACATGGACTTTGTACTTGAATGTATTTCCTGAAAGCCCCATCACTCACTGAGTGTTGATTAATGCTGTTTGTTGCAAGCTGGTGACATGTTGTAACATGAAGGGGGAGGGGCGAAAGAAAACGGCATCAGTTTTGGCAGATAGAGTTGAATTGAAATATTTATGAGATATATTTTTTTCACTCTGTCTGACATTTAATGGGTGAGTTGAGATTACCAAAATATGCAGATGTCAAATTTATTTACTTAGCACATTTAAAACAACAACGGTTGACAGAAGTCCTTAATAGCTAAGCTGACAATCATAAAATGGAAAATGGTATAAAACTGTGATAAAAACAAGCTTGTTAGGATTTCCAAAATCTATTTAGCAGTCAAAGGTTCTGAAAAATAAGTAAGTTTTAAAAAGACATTTAAATGCTGAGCATTGTGGAAACGTAGATCACCTTTATGATTTAACTTTAATCTGGAAACATTGAGGAAAAACTGTCTGGTCGACCGCAGTGCTCTTAAAGGTGTGTGGCTGCTGAGAGAAGATGGCATAAATCAGACAGAGCTAGATCATTTAAAACTTTAAATGTGAGCAATAAAGCTTTTAAATCAATTCAACAACAGACGGGAAGCCAATTAAGATATTTTGAGACCGGAGTTATGTGTTTAATATCTGCAATCCAAAGAAAGGGTTTTTTCTTTTGATTGCTAAACATGTTTTCACATTACGTTTTTTTTGTTGAAATGTAAATTAGAATTCATTTTTGAAAATAAATTATTATTTCATTAATTAATTAACTGTTTCATTTGTAATCAGATACCAACATCTTTGTTTAATTATAAAAAAAAACTTTGATTCCCAAATATGGCAATTATAATTTAAAAAAGAATCAAAGACCAACAAAGGCAAAACTCAAAGGCATAATAGATTCAAAGTTAATTTAAGTGAACTGAGCTGAACCGGGGATTTTATAAAAACCGAACTAAACTTAATTAAACTGAACTGCATTTTATAAAGAGTGAACTGAATCTTAACTAAACAACAGGATTAGTCAGACTGAACTGAAGTACATTTAATTGAACTGGATTTACTTGAACTGAACTGAACTAAATGAAACTAAAGGTGAGGTGGTGATGTAACCCACCAACATGGATGTTGGGCTCTCCAGACGTTAGGATGAAGCAAGTGCCCTCCTTGTTCTTGCCTCGTCCTCTGGAGCAGTGCAGCGACCACTTCTCACTGGGGGACAGCGGCTGGGTCAGACTGCAGCCCTCCTCGTCTGAAAGGGCCACATTCGCGTCCCCGTTCTGTTTGGAGTCTGACGTGGAGACGAAAACACAATGACAAGAAAGCCAAAGCTATTATTAAGGATTCCCTGTGGATCCAGACCATGGCTCAGGTATATTGAATAAAAAGCAGAATTTTTGCTGTGATGAAATCCAATTTGACTGAGATGCTATGGGCAGTAATTTGATCGTGGTGGATTTCTGTCTATATGACTAAACGCTGAGCATCTGTCACAAAAATGCAACATCTCTGGAATCTCAAAGCCAGCCACAGTGGTTTTGTAGCATTAGAAGATACATAGTGTTCATCATGAATAGTCTCCTGCTTTCATGTGGGGAAATAAAGAATCCTAAACATAAATACTTGAATAATAATTTGTTTAAACAATGAACAAAACAACTAAACTAGAACAAAAGAGGAACAAACATGCACATTCTCAGAAACATTCTGAGAATTTTGAAGGATTGGCTTTTCGAAAAATTGTCTTCAAATATCTAATGGGAAATAATTTGCAAAGATTTTGGATTTATTGTTTTCTCTTTCTACTACCTCACTGATGTAGTGCTTCTAAAAACACAATCTATTTTTGGGAATATTTAGCATGAAATATGACACATTGCAGTTTCAGTGCTCATAATATGTGACAATATCAGACACAACCACCTGAGATAAGCAAAAAGTTAAAAGAAGTTGTCCCTATTGGCAATATGTTTCAGAAACCATGTAGATTTTCTTCCTTGCATGATCTGAAATAATGTATAACTTGCACAAAATAAATGCAAATTGAACCTGCATGGTACTTTAATGGGACTGTCCAGAATTTTTAGGATATTAGTATCATAAAACCCTTGAAGAAAGTTAAAACACTTTTTTTATTAGGCAATTATTGACCAAAATCCTTTACATGTTCCATTTTAACTTCCCACAGGAAAATCACTGGTGGCATACCGCTTTCTACCTCTATTTCCTGTGAAAGTCACCTTCAACTTCTCAGTAAATAACCACACAAGACTGAAGATTTATGAAGCAGAAAGACTGATATAACTTTTTTTGAGACTGGAGTCAAGATGGTGGAGATGGGCTTTGGAAATGGCCCCTCTCAGACTATCATCACGCTTCAGACTGTTCACATCTTTCTGCTTTGGATTTACATTAAATATAAACCACAAAAAAAATTAAGTGATTGATTATTTTCAACTTCTCTCTCGCCATTGACCTGGTTGTAGTTTCTTAATGAATCTCCACTTCTTACTGCTGCATTAAACCAGTGTGCCCAATTATATTACAGACATAGAAAACATAAGTGTCTGATAGTCTGGGCATTTATTTGCGATATTCACAATGTAAACAGTGATATTACAAGAAATTTGCTATATATGTTACCTGATGCTACATCAGGTAACATCTAACTGATGTAGATGTTACCTGATCTACTGCAGGTAGGATGTTATCGAAAAAATAATATCTAATTAAAGAGCCACAGATCAAAACCTCTGAGCTCTTTAAGGCAGTGAGCTCCAAAAATAAAATAAAAAAAAATCAAATGGCGTGTAAAGACTGCAGTGCATTTTGTTTGAACTGGCCCTTTAGTGTGAAATGTTGGCCTCACCTGAGCGGTTCCTGCTGCTGCTCTCCTCCGCCGCCAGCGGACACGTGTCGCTCTGAGTGCTGTCTATGTGTGAGTTTGTTTCCGATTTCACAAACGAGGCCGAGTCGGTCGGCGCGTCTGGGTTCTGGGTGTGCTTCTTCTTCTTCTTCGGCAGCTTCTGCTTCGCCATAGCCAGCGAGTAGTACATACCGAAGTTGTTGACGATGACCGGAACGGGCATGGCGATGGTCAGCACGCCGGCCAGAGCACACAGCGCCCCCACCATCATACCCAGCCATGTCTGTGGATACATGTCCCCGTAGCCCAGCGTCGTCATAGTGACCACCGCCCACCAGAAGCTGATGGGGATGTTTTTGAAGTGGTTATCAATCTTGGGGTTGTAGGTGACTCCGATGCGCTCGGCGTAGTAAATCATGGTGGCAAAGATGAGCACTCCCAATGCGAGGAAGATGACCAGCAGGAGGAATTCGTTGATGCTGGCCCTCAGCGTGTGACCCAGAACGCGCAGGCCCACAAAGTGACGCGTGAGCTTGAAGATCCGTAGGATCCTCACAAAGCGCACCACGCGGAGGAAACCCAGCACGTTGCTGGCCGCCTTGGACGACAGACCCCTCAAACTCATCTCCAGGTAGAAAGGCAGGATGGCCACAAAGTCAATGATGTTGAGTGTGTTCTTGATGAAGGCCAGTTTGTTTGGACAGCAGATGATTCGGACCAGGAACTCAAAGGTAAACCACACCACACAGATTCCCTCCACCATGATGAGCTTTGGGTTGGTGACGGTCTGATCCCTGATCTCCATTCGCGTGACATTTCCCTCTGTGACAAGCTCTGTAATGTTTTGTTTTACGTCGAAGGCCTGATGCGTCTCCAAGCAGAACGTAGTGATGGACACCAGGATGAAGAAGAGAGAGATGATTGCCACTCCCTGTTTGAGACAGATAATCAACATTAATTACCATGATGCCATGTTTTCCTTTTTTCTTAATATTGAAACCACTGACAACGGACGATGAAATGTCAGTCATCTCCCAAAAGCAACATGCTTCAAAAAAATTGTGTTCAGAACAGTAACACCATCATTCTGTCATTTATCCTCGGTGTGTATTTGTATGTCAGAGAAAATAATGATCAGTGTAGAGCTCCACACCCGCCTTGACTTTAGAAGAAAACCAGAATATTCTGGCACATTATTATATTTTCTCAAGTTTTTTTTTTTTTTTTTAAATATGATGTTATTTTTATCACAATAAAAAGTTAAAACTGTTTGCTATTCCTGCAGATGGGAGTACATTTCCTAGAAATCAAACCTTTTTAAACTAAATCAATCATGCTGGGATCCTACACTGTAAAAAAGAAAAGTCTCAAATTTACAGTAAAATACCAGCATCTGTATTTAAACTGTATTTATACAGTAAAATTTATACAGTAAACTACTGTAAAATATTACCATATTTACTGCATAAATACAGTAAAATTTCAATATATTATACCATAAATTTATTTTTACAGTGTAATTACAGGAGTCAAGCCTGTTACTGACAGCAGGAGGCGCTCTGACAGTGCTGTGCACACCTCCATGGGAGGCCAGCTTCTTAGGTATTTTAAATAAATGTAAAGATTTTATTTTATTTTATTTCTCAGTTAGTACCCAACACAAATGAGTTTATAAAATCAACCATTCACACAGAGCAACATGTCCAGGACAAGAAACTAATAGATGTTGAGGGACTTTGTTAGCTTTTTGTGTCATTATTAACTCTCTAAATGCTCTTTTTTTTTTTTAGATGTAAACATTGAATATATGTGATAGATTACACTGACTGTATGGCAGGAGCCCACCTGCTCCACAACAATACCTGTGCTGTTTGTATAAATGCTCGGCGCTTACTCATACATGCTCTGTGCTAAATGCAGCCTGCGCTAATAGTAAGCTGACTCTCAATCCTTTCTGACTTTCCAGCTGGATGAATAATGCTCCTGTAACATGAGCGCACTCTCTCCCTTCGGAAACCACGTTTTTTTTTTATTATTATTATTCAGCTGGGTCTTCTTTTGGGTCTGGTATTAGAAAACCACATAAAGCATGATAAGCTAATTACAGGCAAATAAACACAATAAGAACCAGTCTGAATAATAGAGATTTATTAACTCGTGATTAAAACAGCATCAGCATTGCACCGCTGTAGTGCAGGGATCAGCCATGACAACGCTCGCCCTTTGGGAAGATGATGACTTTGCTACACGAAGAGCAGGGAAAGCCTCAGCTCTTACAGAGCAAACATAAACACATCCTGCACTGAGGCGAATTACTGTATCTGCTATCATTTAGCACGCTGAGTTTGCTTAAATGAAACATAAATTAGAACTCTAACTTTACAGTATGTGACATCTGTGATGCTGATTAGCACCCGCGGTAAAGATGTGTAAAAATCAATGTATCATTTGCTTTAGCTGCAGAATCTCACACTGAAAATCTTTTGAAAAATCAAACCTTTTAATGTTACTACAGTCATTTCGTAAAGAGTGGGGGGAAATCAGCATTATCTAGAAGATATCTTCATAAAGTCCCAGTTTTTCAACCACCCGCTACTTCCTTTCACCCATTTACCTTTCTCCCTCATCTCACTGCTAGCATCCCATTAATCTGCTCTCCATCGTCTCTCTCCCACTTATTGAACTGATGAGAGTCGGTGACACTTCAGCACCAGAGCCACCGAGCCTCACACTGACCCTCCTCCCCCGCCTTCACTATAGGCTCATCATTAAACCCTCTGACTTCTCACATCCATTCATCCATCCTCAACAACCAATACCTCCTGACATCACACAGCCCTCAATCACACATTGTCGGAGCAATCTGTTGAAGCAGAGAGGCAATAAAGCCAGAGGCCGCGCGATGCTCATCAAGAAGACATTGGTCCAAAAGCATCTGAATCCAGATAGGTTCGTAAAATGCATCTCCTACTATCAGCACTTGAACTAATTAGTGGTTGATGAATAAATAACAACTGATAACAATTATAAACCTGTAAAGTTACATCTACACTCAATCTGTCACAAAAAAAAAAATCCAAAACAAGCAATTATGCGGCTGCAAATCCAAACAATAAGAGACTGAATACATCAACATGAGTTACTCTTTTTGTGTTCACTCTTCCTGTGACTCATTGCACTGAGTGGTTATTGTATCGCCGTTACCCCAACATCGCCTACTGCTCTGATCTGCTCAGTAAAACTGAAGCTTTATTGAAAGCTGCTAAGTAAATCCAGTGAGCGGCATACGCTCAGTGACATAAAGCAGAGCAATCAGGACAAAGGAGTCGTTGATGGCAATCCAGAATGCTATTTAGAAAATAATGTCGCCAGGTTGAGTATTTTATGCAGAATTTAATTCCTTGCGTTTTTTATTTAGTCAAAACAGCATAAATAATGAGACTTAAAATTAAAACATTTTTAAATGCACCAGAGTGTAACTGCAGTTAATCCCCAAACAATCCACATCCTTGGCTGATTTAGGTTTAAAATGAGTTTCATTCAACCAAAAACATTGTTTCTGAGAGGAAATTAGACAGCATCTCTCAAAAAGAGTATCAATTTTCAGAAAGGTCAGCGTGTTTAATTATTCTTTTTTTTTAATGGCTTGTTAAAACTTCTCTAAACCATTCTAAGTCATCAATGGACGATGCTTTTGTTTGCTGAGCAGCTTTCTGCATGTTTCTATTAGCATTTGGATGATTTATCTTGTCGCTGCTTCAGGTCTTTGAGTTTGAAAAGCCTCCTAACAGTCTTGTGATCTTTGCTTCCCTCCACAGATTCTGTATCAGATTCAAGTTTAGTTGAGTCATTGAAAAATATTAATATTACCTCCAATCAAATACATATGATTATATAGATATGATTTTAGCCTAAAATCACATCTGTTTTGATATCCTCAACCACCAGTACGTACGTTGGACACTTCTGCTTTTCTTGAACCTGGCTTTAGAATGAGCCTAACTTCACAGAGTGGATAAACGTTCTTGATGCTCTCACGTTTAAATCACAGTGAGCCCGACTAACCGCAGGTTCACAACACGAGACAAACAAGAATGCAATTTATAATCGCCAAACAGCAGAGCTTTTTAAACACCAAAGAGAAAGCTTCTTTCTTCAGCGAGTCCGTTGGCTTCTGCATAGCTTTGTCTAACAGACGCTGCACGGGGAGAACTCCAGCATTTACTGATGTTACACCAACTAAACAGCTGAGACTAGATAAACCCACCAGCTGCCGCAGTCCTGAAGGCTTGTGATGAGATCCCGGCAGCCTGGGGTTTATTGAAACGCCAAATGGTTTATCTTTGAACTAAACAGAGCAGGCAATCTGCAGCCAGGGGAGTCTCTGCAGGGAAGGTGATCAATGCTCTTACAGACATGAGAACAGTTGAGACGTAACTAAACAGTGTAACAATTATGTGACCTCACACTTATTGAGCATGTGTCTGCAAGGAGCTGCCAGAGAACCGCTCATGTAGTAGACGAAAGAGAAGTAGTTATTTCTCTTGCTCATTATTTCTGTGTAAATGTGTTTGCCAAGAAACCGCTCTGTGTGGCTCACTTAATGCTTACCACAAAGAGAAACCGAGCATTAGGAACTCTAAAGTCGTCATTTAGTGTCTCAAACTTGAACTGTGTAAAAACAAAAAGGAAATTTTCTGAGTGGTAACTAGTTGTGTCATAAAGCTGCTGATTTCTGTGCAGTTAAGGAATTTGGAAGTGGGTTAGTGGCCATTACAAACATATAAAGTTGAGTAACATTTCATTCCTGAGCCATATAGTTTAATAAGGAGTTCTTCCATCCTCTCAAGCAACAACAGTTGCAACTCTTCTCTGGAGAGTTTCCTCAACGTTTAGGAGTCTGATTACGGGAACTTTTAAATAGCCTTCCAGCAGAACATTTATCTTTCAGTTTTCATTACATTTCTTTCTAAAAGGGGGCGGGCTCATTGAAATCGATAGGCTACTCTGTGCAAGTTCTTCCCCACCAAACTCACTCCTTCATGTGGACCCTTCTTTGTGCACTTGTGTCAAGTCACATTGGAAAAGGAAGGGATCAGCACTTCCTTTTCCAAAGAAGTGCAAACTATTTCCTTAAACTTGACTAATCTAGAAGGCTGTTACAAAATGGCCCCAGTTACTCCTTCTTTGAAATCCAGTGACAAAGCCAATGTAGTAAACATTGGATCCAGTGGCACCCCCAGAAAATTTCCATAGGGCTGCCCAGATAGGGAGAGGTAAGATTTAAGGAAGCACCTCCGTTATCAGAGTGAGCCGGCACACACCCTAGTATCTAATCCCAGATACTGAGGATCAGGCAGGGGCCGGATCCTCAATAGAGGATCATTTCCATTTCCAACAATAAACCTTCATTAGGTCAGCAGGAATATCTTGGACAGTTGAGAAAAAGCCCGTAGGCTGCAAATCAAAATACGGTTGACTCATAAAATCATCAGTCAGAATCTATGATGTCCAGTTTAAGGCTATTTCTCCGTCTAGTCATATCCTTCTCTTGCACATTCTTTCTAACTGCAAACACTTGTGAGTTTATTGCTAAATCCATTGTTCCAAAAAATAGATATTTTTGGAACAAAACCTCTGGCTGACGTCACACGGCTCCTAACATTTTATTGCTCAATCATTTAAATAATTGTCAAACCTTAATGTTATCGGGTTTCAGTGTGCAGATTATAGCCGAGCTCCCCACCGGGGGGAAGCGGCTCAATCCTAGCTGGGAAAATTAGAGCTGAAGGAACAAAAGCAGGAAAAATATCAAGCAGCAGGTTGTGATCGACAGCAGCTGTGAGGGGTCCCATCACAGTCATCACAGCAAGCTGCCGAGCATCACGCTGAGCTATCACCAGTACGGACATGCTATGTGCAAGAGAACCAGTAACAAACCCACTGAGCTCTCCACTGAGATAATAAGAGCAGCCAGCTCTGATCTTCCTGGAACGCATGTCACACTGATTCATGTCTGCGAGTCTTGTTCACCTGAGGACAAAGCATTAATCTCCACCACTCAGCCTGACAGCCACATCTCTGCTGGGCACTTCATTATCAGACATTTATATTTCATAAATTCACAGAGCCAAAAATATCTGGAAAAATGGCGGTGATTATCTACACATGATGTATAACTGGATGAAATTATTACGGCAGGTCTGAGTCGCGGTTCTTGCGGGGGGCTATATGTCATTTTGCACTTTATTAGACCTTCATGTATGACCAGCAGAAGCAGAAGAGCAGCGCTCAGCCAGTGGGTGAGAGGTGAGGAGCCTCCTCCACAGAGGGGAGACACAAGTGGATTAAGAGGATCATTCACACAAGCAGCACTGTATACAGTCTGTAACGCTGCTCTCTGTCTGCCGTGGAAACATTGAGAGCGAAACCTCTCTAACCAATCAGAGGATCAGGAGCAGCTTCAAAAAAGAAATGTTTTTTTTTTTAAGAGGATTACTCCAGTATGCAGTCAAAGATGTGTTTTAGTTTTTAATCATCCATATAATATGGTGAGATCCTTTTTGCAGTCTAATCGATATGTCTGTGCAGTTAATTAGGACTAAGTCATCGGTTTTGATTCCAAATTATTATACAAAAAAATGTTAGGCAGCCTTTCTTGGGAAATAATAAATAAATTTTTGTGAATTAGAATCTTTTTTTGGTTCTTCAAGAGCCACAACTAAGACTGATAAAAGCTTTATCTGTAAAAATCAAGAAACTATTTGTGTAGAACCTGTCTGACAACACGAAGTAGGCTGAAGGATCTTGCAGAGAAACACTTCCTGCCCCAACCTAAGGAACCCAAGAACAGATGTGAAACAAGGTCATTAAAAACCACAGTTACAGAAGAACCCAGAATAACACCTAAAACACAACAGGCCTGAGTTAAAACCAACGTTCATGATAATTCAACAATAACAAAGAAACTGGGCAAACAATGTCCCTCATTGATAAGGTTCGTCCTTAAAACAACTGCAAACTAAAAAGAACACAACCTGCTGAAAATAAGAGAACCTTTAGGGGAAATATTCTGTAAGCTCTGGGGAAAATGTGAGAGTTTTTGTAATGTTTTCATCCTGCTACATCTGGCATAAAGCTAACACTACATTTTGGAAAATTAAGATCTCAGTCAAACATGGCCAGAGCTGCTTAGCCGATTCAGAACCAGGACATTTGTTGTGGGAGGCATGAATTTTGCTCTCTTTGCAGACCACAATTATTCAGTGTTATAAATTGTTTGCTAAACGTGACCTATAAATTCACTTTTCAATCTTTAGTTTGCCCCTCTAGGGAAATTAAAGTTTAGCTCAAGCAAAGAGGAATCACACACAGCAAAATCAGACAAATTACATCCACAAAATTTGCAGCAACAGCCGTTGAGAATAAAAATATAAGCAATAAAACTGGCGCTTTAGGCCAGCTGGAGCTCCATGTTATTGACTTTCATTTAAAAACTTTACTGCTTCAGTGAAAAAGGACATTTTATATATTTCTCTCAACCAGCAAGGAGGTAATAACGGCAGTCAAGAGGTAACTGTGAAAAAGCTGCTAGGAGAATGTCTTTAAAAACACTCTGATGCTTTGAGGTCATGGAAAATCAAATCCTAGCATTCCAAAGGAAAAAGGTTAACAAACAACAATACTGGGAATAACTTAATTTAGTTTAGTTTATTTATATAGAGCCATGCCATCACAATGCGCAGTTTCAACACATTCAGTTTATTGTAGCAATTGGTAAAAAGTTTTAGATGTAAGGAAACAAAGCCACTTGGGTTGAGTCGTTGTTCTGAACAAGCATTTAGATGGTTGAATGCTTTGGGTCACTAACTCTGTACACAGTAAATTCTGCAGAGTTAAATCAACACTATGCTAAGTCTATTTGGTCCTTATCAGAATTGGCATTAATTTAACTCTTTTCAGAGTTATTTCAACAAGAAACTGAGTAGTTTTAACACTTGAAAAAGTTATAACTACTCAAACTATTGTTGAAATAACTCTGCAAGAGTTAAATTAATGCCAATTCTGAAAGGGACCAAATAGACTTAGCATAGTGTTGATTTAACTCTGCAGAATTTACTGTGTAGGTACAGTTCTTAAACAACACTGACTTATTTATTTTTTTAAGATGGTATTTATTCATTTGTTAGGGATAAACTCAGTTCCCAAATCACAAGCAACAATTTCAAAATCAAAACAAGGACCAGCCTTAATCGACAAAAGGCTGCACAAAATTTAGCTGCGAAATAAAATTGCGCAGATCACAGTAAAAGAACAAATGGTAATCACAAAGTAGTACAGTTATGAAAAGTGATCCATAATATTAGTTAAAAACAAATGCAGGAGCCTCTCTGATGTGAATTGAGATGCTCTCAGTAAGAGAAAACAATAACCAGACAATCAGACATCTGGAGAGTTCCACATTGAGTTCCTGGCAATTTGACAAACATAAAAGAGCTTGACCATTAAAGGTTTTATGGGTCAACAATGTAACTGTAATGTCAATTTTAAAACGCCATAAGCCAATGAAGTAATCAAGGGCATGTTTTCCAGTGCGTTTTAAAAGATTAGCTACAGAATACTGAAGCAGCTGTTAATGTGAAAGGGAGGTTAGCTAAAATCAACAAATTACACTAATCTGTTTTGTATGTAACAAAAGCTTTGATCATTTGATATCCTATGGGGCAGGAGAAAACTTTACCTACCCGCTTTGTGCAATGTACTGGTCCAATTTGCAGGCGAGGAGATGCTACCATGTTGTGTAGTTTCTCTGCAACCCTCCAAATGATTTTTAACCAAATAATAGTGGGTGTGTACACTGTAAACCCAAATGTTCTTTTACATAATAAGCAAACCTATTACTACTAATATTTTCATTGTTTTTTTTAAAAAGGTGGGATCATTACTAAACAAAATGTGAATGGTAAACTACTGTTGCTGTGCTAATGGCTCTGAGCTGACACAACTCTCATTTACAAGTACTTACTGGTGAATTTTGTTTGGTAGTTCAGCTGTGTTAGTTCAAGCTTTTGATTTTTTTCTAACCGCCTCATTTGATTCATGCAGAGCCCACTGAGGATTGTGGGGAAACGTTTTTCTTTTGCATTCCTGTGCAAAAGTTGTATATTGTCTTGACAAACCTGTGCATTTTGTAAAAGCAGCATGGATGCCAGCATAAACTGAATTTTATACTCTTCTTGCTGGGGCCTGCCATAGCAATGCATAGGGAGAGCAAGTCAATCACTGCTCTCCCTATGCATTGCTATGGCAGGCACCTATTGTTCTACACCTCATAATCACTGCCTCTTCCTACTACCGTTAATGCGGCTCGTACCGCTGCGTGCCCCCTCACAATATCTATGTCAACACGTGCGGCTATATCTATATCTGCTATTAAGTTGGATTGCTGCAAATCAACAGACGATTAGATAATTCAAACAACTGCTATAAACTCATTGCATCTCTGAATAGTGCTGTTTATGTTATATCTTACATGCATATCATTTAGTGATGGCAAAAGGAACAAGAAAACTAGTATGCTCTGGACTTAAGATGGAGTACATGCACACATATTCATGACATGCTTTGATTAAACAAATTTATCTTGGGTGTAATTCCAGTGCCGAAAAATTGACTTTCGGTACTGGAAAGTCAATTTCCAGTACCGAATTCTCAGGTGAGTCTCTCTCACCTGAGAATGTGAACCTGTACTGGGCTGATTCTGTGAGTTCAAATAATTTTAACAATGCTCCTGTAGAAGATTCATAACGAATAACTTATAAGTCTGAAACAGGAACAGGAAAAAACAGCCTGTGTGCTACACTCAAGACAGAGATTCATTTGATGCATCAAAGAGTGATGTCATCACTGCTGATGTCATTGTTACCAGTGGAACTGAACATTCTACTGGTGCATTCGCATCAAACACGTTTTGAGCGTCAGGCGAGTCTGGTTTATATTCAAAGTCTATGTGGAGCGTTGGATGCGCTAGATGTGTCAAACGGTTCAAATCGCGCCGCGCTAGACGCTCGAAGTGCACCGCAATAGCCCTCAACACGCCTCCACATAGACTTTGAATGCAAACCAGACGCGCCCGATGCTCAAAACGCATTTGGTGTGAACGCACCATTATATGTCCAGTGTCACATTAGGTCAGTGCTTCTCAATTCCAGTCCTCAGGCCCCCTGCTCTGCATGCTTTAGATGTGTCTCTATTTCAGAACAGCTGATCCAAATGATTGCATAACCTCTTCTGCAGTCAACAAGTACTGCAGAAGCCTGTTAATCACCCACAGATTCAATTCAGGTGTGTGGCAGAAGGGAAACACCTAAAACATGCAGGGCAGGGGAGCCTGAGGACCAGAATTGAGAAACACTGCATTAGGTCCATCAGATTAGGACCAAAGCCCGGTCCTAATATGATGGACTCATTGCTTTGGGTCAGGGGTAACATTTAGAGGTAAGATGCAAATTAAGTTTTAGTTAATGTTGGGGTTAGGAATAGACTAGTATTGGTTAGGGAAAATGTGTGGGTTAGGCAAAATTGCAGCTGTTAAAATGAAGGGACATCAATGCAAAGTTCTAAAATGGGTCAAAATAGTTTTTTTTTTCTCCGAAGAGTTTTTTGAGGTGCTAGTGGCTCGCATTTTTTTGTGATAGTAGGCTGAGAGGAAGGAGGGTGGGAAACCTGCAGCAAAGGTCGCTGGGACCGGGAGTCGAGCCCGCGACGCCCGCGTTGAGGACTAGGGCCTCCAAACATGGGGCGTGCTAACCCCCTGCGCCACCACAGCACGCCTCCAAAATAGTTTTGACAAACATGTATAGCATTTTGTTTTCTAAGTCATTCTTTAAATGAACAATGATGATATAATGTTAAGTTGTTTTCTGCCAATTGCAGAGCTGCAGTATACAGGTAGTCTAATGCGTTGAATGTGCTGAGACACATTCAACCCATTGGAAACCAATCAGAACCAAAAGGCAAACTTTTGGTTCTGATTGGTTTCTAATCAGAAACCAATCAGATTAGAAACTGATTGGTTTCTAATCAGTTTCTAATTAGAAACTAATTAGTTTCTAATTAGTTTCAACACACATTCAACCCATGTGAATGTGTGTCTCAGCACATTCACATGGGTTGAATGTGCTGAGACACATTCAACCCATTAGAAACCAATCAGAACCAAACGTTTGCCATTTGGTTCTGATTGGTTGTTTCTGGACAGCAACAGAGCCAGATGCATTTTCAGATTCTGTTTCATATTCTACTGTCAGACACTTTTAACAAATATTCATCCATCCATCACCTAACACACTTATCCTTGCACACACACATTCACACCTTAGGACAATTTAGAGAGACCAATTAATCAATTATTTTTTGAGAAATTTTACCTGATCAGCTTTTATATAGGAAAGTTTTAAGAATGTTTCTTATGCTGTTTTGAACTCTCAAACTGATCTTCTGTTTTCTCAATTGATTTTGGAGTCAGGAATTTTATTTGTGTTGAGGCCTGCGTCTGTTTTTATTTCCCAAATTTGTGTAAAACCTCGAATTTAGCAAAACCTGGGTTTGGATAGTGACCTAGGTTAGTCCCACCTGGGTGTCGGTCGGCGTAAAGGCCGAGCTGGGCATAGTTTGGCCTTCACGCCAACGCCAACGTGAAGGCCCTCCTTACAACCAGAGGAGGTTGGTCGCATGGACGTCTGTCTTTCTTCAGACCTCCATGTTTGTGTGGAGGTTTGGCTTTGCGCGGACTCCTCAGTTTGCAACCTGGATGTGGGTTGGTGCAAAGGTCGAGCCAGGCTATGCATGGAGACCCCTTGTTGATTCAAGGTCTCTCTTTGCTTGGGCTCCTCTATTTGTAGGGAGCCGTCTGTCTGCAGGGGGACTTCTGGTTGGGTGGAGATTCTTGGATGGTTATTTTCCAGAGCAAGTTTCAACTTCACCTTCAGGTCTGCAACCTGACCCTGCAGAGATTTCACCGTTTCCTCCTGTTCTTGGAGTTTGGAAGCTTGCTCTGTGCGACTTTTGAGCTGCTCCTCATATTTCAGTCTCACTCTATATTCTTCAACCATTACTTCTATCAGGCCTTTGTTGTGGGAGGCGTATTTTTCAGCCTCCCTCTTGAAGTAATCCAGCTGTTGAAGAAGGCTCTTGTCGGCTGTAACTTTGGAAGAGCAAGAAACCTTTGACACATCTTTAATCTCTGGCACGTTTCTTCCATGTTCATGTTTGACTTGCAGGTGATGTTCCTTTTCTAACAGTTTTTGCAGTTTTTGAATCTCCTCCTGCTGTGATTTGACTTCAGCCTGATATGCAATCCTTTGGTCTCTTTCCTCATGGAGATCAAAAATCTTACTCTGCAACTCTTTTTTAAGATCGTCTACCTGCTTTGTGAGATTGATGACGTGTTGGCTTGTCTCTTCCCCGACTTCCACTGAGGGGGTGATCTCGAAGCCAGCAGAGGGAGTTGTTTTCTGCTCGACTTCCAATGATGTTGGACTCTCAAAGTCGCCGGAAGGACTTGATTCCCCCTGGATCTCTGATGATTCATCTTCCGGCTCAATGGGGCTGTCATCTTCAAAAGCGAAAACGACAGCGTCGTAGTCGACTTGGATGTTGAGGTCCACCATGTCGACCCATGAAAGCTTAGCTGGAAAAGCTT
>CAEFZY010028643.1:0-34099 GCA_903066815.1 Brachyrhaphis roseni | reverse complement strand
CATCATCATCATCATCATCATCATCATCATCATCATCATCATCATCATCATCATCATCATCATCATCATCATCCATCACTGTCTACTTGGCAAACAGGTGAGGAAGAGTTACAGAGAACCACCAGCGGTGTGAACTGCTAGCTAAACGTTATTAACCTTAAAACACTCAGCATTGTTTCGCTAGGCTAACGCGCTACAACAACAGTCTTTACCGGCAGCTAATGCTAAAGTAGTAAACGCTAACCTCAACAAAATGTGTGATCATTTCTTACAACAATCAGCACTAATTCAATTTTGACGTTATAATTTGCACATTTAATAATGTTCTATTCACTTCCTGTTCTCTACTGGCCGTGATTTATTTGATCCAGTTTGTTTTTAAAATAAAAAACGAGAGCAAACAAAACAGAAAATTCAAAATAAAAGCATGAATATAAAGGCCTAACTACTTAAAGAATTCTTAACAATCGATAAATAAAACTTAAAAATGATGTAGGACTTTATTCAACTGAAAGTTTTCAAAAACAGCCAAATAAATTAGCACTTTAAAATATATCCAGAAAACTGTGTTTATGTGCGCTAAACATTTTCAAAGTTAGCAGAAGTGCTAAACAAAATGTTAGCTCCCCTATTAGCGCATTAGCATAGGTGTCTGGAGGTGATGGATCGTGAATCCTTCAGGTTTTTCAAACTGGAATTTCACTTTTTTGGTGTTTCAACTCCAACATTTCATTGTAAAATTTAAACTTTAGAGTTAAATGTTTTTCTAATGAGATGCTAATTTTACAAGCTGGTCAGCAACTTGTTGCTGAAGATGAGCAACAACCTGCTGACGACTAGCATATCTGCAGCGATAACTGGATTCCTGGAATCACGTCAGTGCAGCAGGCGGCTCTGATCATCCATACCTTCTTCTTCTCCTTCTTCTCGTCCTTCTTGGTGAACAGGGTGTGGACCCACCAGATCTTGGTGAACATGCTGCCATAAGCGAGGCTGAAGCCGAGGCCGAGCAACCACAGGCGGAACTGCAGGACAAACATAAAAACCTTGTTTTATTTGAAATATTTCTCATTTAAAGATGCAGCTGAGATTTAGGAAATGGGAACATAGTGGAAGAAAACACTGAATAACTTAACTATTAAGTTTTCATTGCAGGAAGGTGCTGACCAGCGTTAGGAAGATATTTGAATGTATGAAGAAAACTAAACTTAAGCTGAAAATCATGTTTCTGATTTCTTGGATGCTTCTTTTTGCATGAAAGCAGCTCTTCATTCTCCACTTCCTGAGGGCGTCGTGTTGGAAGGACTTCTTACATATGCTGAGCTTTTCTTGGCTCATTTTACTTCACTCTGACTGCGTCATACCAAAGGCTGAGAAACCTCTAGCTAACCTCTAGTTTACCTCTGTGAACTAGTCAAACATGGCTAGTCTGAGTTAGTTCATCTGAAAACTGACAAGTCAAACATTCAGAAACAAAACATCAAGATCTGAGCAGCTGATGCACTGAAAAAACAAAATCTTACAAAATATTTCTGTCTGGTTTCTGGTGCAAATATCTTAGTAAATGTGAAATAAAGCAAAAGTAACTTTTCAGCAACACATAGGAGCTTTGTTTAATAAATATTCCTTGAGTATTGATGAAAAGTGTTAGCTATTGATGTTAGCTCCACAGGCAGATTATTTCACTTACAGCAAAAAAATCTGCCAGTATGAATATTAAGGAATTATTGACTTAAAACAAGATTCTGTATTATGCTAAAAAGGTACTTTTTGCTAAAAAGCTGCTTTTTAGCAAGAAATGTATATAGATATAGTTAGTTAACTATTAACACCAGTTTTAAAGTCCCTCCACTGTAGCTCAGAGAATAGACTTTAAAATATTGTTGTTAGTTTATAAATCACTGAATGGCTCAGAATCACAATACATTAAAGATCTGCTGCTGTTGTATCAACCGTCCAGACCTTTCAGGTTCTGGTTCTGCTCTGCATCCAGAACCAAACGAGGAGAAGCAGCTTTCAGCATCTATGCTCCACAAATTTGGAACAAACTTCCAGAAAACTGTAAAACAGCTGAAACACTGAGTTCCTTTAAATCCCAACTAAAAACCTGTTTAGAGTTTTATTTGAAACGTAATCAATTACAAATTTAATGATGGAATTTGACTTAATGTCATGTTTTGATTGTTGATTTGATGTTGCATGACTTTGTGTTTTTGTGTCTGTTATGTTGTAAAGCACTTTGAAATGCATTGCTGCTGAAATGTGCTAATCAAATTTGATTGATTGATGATTGATAGTTTGTCTTTGACTGGAAACAAGACAAAAATACTTGGTAACGTTGCGTTTTTGTGTGATGTGACTGCAGTTTAATGCATGATTATAAATGTATCCGATGTTCTGCATGTCAGATGTATTTACAGACAGAAAGGCATCAATCTCTGCAGGTGAAACACCTCTGGCTCTCAGAGCTGCTGGACTTTAAAGCTTTTTCTCAGAACAACGAGCCTCTCTTGTGTGATTTCAGAGCAACGTTTCTAAGTTGAACATGATGGTGAGGCTGAGCGAAGAATCAAAGCATCATGAGGAGATTCTGCTCGTCCGCCATGGTTTTCACGTGGAACTGAAAAAGGGTTTGCAGAGAATGTGGTCCATGCAGAGGAAACATGGATACCTCTGTGATTTTGTTGCAATGTCTGTTTCAGTCAGGAGGAAGTGACTGTTGAGTCTTGGTTGCCTTGGTTACGTCTAATCAGGGGATTTTATGTGCACCTGTTCACATGATCATTTTTATACATAGTCCAGGTCATTGAGCCTGATGTAGACAGACAGAGGAGTTGAGTGGCAGCAGGAGGCGAGATGTTTAAGAGGAAGAGGAGAAGAAGAGGAGATCCAGGGCCGAAGGTGAGAGTCGGAGCAAAACATGAGAGATTAACTGGACAGGGACAAAGAGCCGAGAAACCACAGAAATGGAAATCTCCCGTCTCGCCTCTGCAACACAAAGGCTCAACATGGGTGACACAGACACACTCCCACTCCTCATTAGAGCCGGGTTCCCGGCGCCGAGCTTTTCTGGCAGACAGGAAGTCACAGCTTCTGCGCCCAGAACCAAAATACTTTCAAAAAGGAAACAAACTCTAAACTTTTGCTACGTTTCATGTGTACATGCTGAGAATTGCAAAGAAAGCTCCTCACAGGTCGGCAGGTTTCTGCCTGCTGCAGGCTGAACGCTGCAGTTTTAATGAAAATCAATAGTTGTTACTGAAAAATGCAAAATTCTTCCAATGAAATGGTAACAACTGACTTACAGCAGGCGATAAAATGTACCACACATATGCCAGATTTAGGATAACAGAAGAAAATGGTGCAAAAACACATTTAACATTTATATATTCATATCAGAATAAACACTGGGCTTAAATTAAAGGCTCAAAGGTAATAAAATATACATGTGGTACTGTCAGTCACTATGGAGAACGGTGATATTTCAAACCGCTGACATAATTAAAACAAGACAAGACCAAATATCAATGAGCATATTTTAGGAAGGTTGGTTTCAACTCTTCATGACCTCAATAATAAAACAGCATAATGTCCCTCACACAGAGCGCTGTCAAAGTAAAACGGATGATTAAAATTGTTTTACTGACTGAACAGAAACTTTTTTACAAAACGGAAACAAAACAAGGAAAGAACTGATCTAATGTCTGCAGTGCTAACTGATTCATGCTAACGCTAACCTTTCATAGAGGTAGCATTATTTATAACCAGGTCTGCCTCAGTAATTTAGTTTTAAATACTGAACAACAATTCAAAAGCAGAAACTAATTGTCTCTGGTTAAATTTGAGTTTCAGGCTAAAGGAATTGTTAGGAATATCACAACTGTGTCAACTTGTTTGGCTTTGCTATTTCCTTGCCATATAGTCAAATCAAAGACAGTATTTCTCTAATATTTGATGCTACCGTAATGCGAGACGTTGCAGTGGACGTCTGGTCACTCAGCTATCTGGGTCATCTGATTTTCTGCTGAAGTAGTTTGTTTCTTCTTAGGCTTTAGCAGATAAATGATTATCTGTGTGATAAAATGGATCTTCTTCTTGCTAAATGATCCACTTTAGGCTACCTGCTGTTCCAGTGAGACAGAGACGAAGCAGGAAAGCACAAAGTAAGATGCATTTTCTTTAAGAAAGACCAGAAAACACTGTTTATGATAGAAATGAGTTAAAGCCCTGACTCTTGATCTGTTGCTAACCTGAAGTGAATAAGCAGAACTAATAATGTGTTGAACCAGGATCGTGTTGCTTAGAGGCGGAGAAGTTTCAGTCATGCTGTTATCTTCTCATTTTCTGCCTCTGACTTTTAAAAATAAAAAATGGGGATTTTCACTCTGAACCGTTTCAGGTTAACAGCGAAAGGTGAGAGAAACAGAAAGCTTCCAGTGAGCAGCAGCTGCTCCTTGATGCTTCAGGAGTCGGAGCAGAATGATCAGGCAACAGCACCTCTAACAACCACTCATCACAACCCCGAGCTGCAGATTCAGTCCCTGATGGAGTGGAACCTTGAAGCAGATGGCCTACAAAGATAGAGGACCCACCGGGTGCCGCTTCTGTCAGCTGGGAACGAAAACTGGGGCAACGACTCACACTGGTTCAACAAAACTGGACAATAAGAGGTTAGAGAAAAAATGTTTCCTGCTTTGATTAGCCTCAATTCTAGCTGCAAATTTCAGACCGACGGGTCAGAATGTAGTGTAAAAAACATTGAGTGTGGATCCATCCTGCTGGGCTCCAGCTGCATCAGGTCAGAGTTCAAATCATCTTAATCTGGTTTCTGGCTCCACTGTCAGAGGGAACCGCTAATAGAAAACTAGCTGCTCTAAACCTAAAACACTAGTCATAAAGCATGAATATAAAAGTTTACAAAACAGCCAAACAAATTAGAATCTATGCAAAATAATAATAATTTAGGGGAAGCTAAATGGGTTAAAAGTTTTCAAAGTTAGCAAACACACTCAACAGAAAAGTTAGCTTCTTGGGTTAGCAGAAGCGTGTCCTCCACGGTAACCACGTCTTCATCCAGTAGAAAATACTCAGGGTCTGGTGGAAGGACAGACTGACATCACAGATGTGCAACAATCAAATCTGCAGAATCTGCATGAAACCAGAGAATCCTAGAGGAACGTCTGAGTCGGATCTACGCTCGGCAGAATGGAGACGGTTCTGAAAGCAGCAGGGCAGAACTAAGAAGTGTGCAGGAACCGACCTGAAGAAGGATTTATATCAGAAAGAGAAGCCTGCTGTCAAACGAAAGGATCATAGATGGAAATGGACGACAGACTGGTTGCCATGGTAACCCCTGTCTTTTCCAGGGCAGTTGGTCGGGTTGGGTTTCAAGGCATCACCTTTCTCCACAGGGAAGACAGAAATGCAAACAATGATTTCCTTCCTGTCTGATCTTCTGTCTGCGACGGTGTGGGTCCAACAGTTCTTCATCCGACCGGTTCAGGTCCGGTTCAGAGACTGTTCCAGATGTCTGCCACTGTGATGTCTATCGATCGCTGGTGTCTCCAACCTTCTGGCTGCTGCCTCTCTAGAGTCTAGTTTACCTCTGGAGGAAACCAGCGAGAGCAGCGAGGTGCGGCTCCGGAACGGACGGCTCCGGAACGGACCGGCTCCGGTTCGGAGAAGAGGTGAACTCTGGGAGTTTTCCACAACAGTCTCAGTCATTATCTTTTCTTTTTATCATGACGACAGACAGATGTTTGATAGGAATGTTAGAGATGAGACGACGCGGCAGTTCAAACCGTCTCAGTGGTAAACGGCAGACATCACATCCCCTACTCCAACATCGTTCTAACCATTAAATCAGGCAGAGATTTACAGAGAGGAAGCAAAAGCAACTGAGGTGGACCAGCAGAGCATCTAATGGTGTCATTCAGGACGTGTGGAATATCGTCTCTACTTCCTGGAAACTGAGCTGTTAGCATGTTAGCATGAGCCTGACATCAGCCTCACAAAGCTAACTGCTGCTAAAGATCCGTCCTGCCCACAGCGTCACCTTATTCAACTAGTTACAATAATATTTAATTTCCCTTTGGGATAAATGAAGTATTTTTGACGTTGAACCTAACAAATCAAAAAGAGTCTTAGAAGTTGAGAGATGCTTGATTCGGTTTCTTCTTTAGACTTTGACTAGGCTAACCTGACACCGTCTCTCTGGTTCAGATTCAGAGTCATAAAAGTGACAACAGTGTCACCACCTGCTGCCACAACTTGGGTATTTGAGCAAATAGAGGAAACAATGTCAGAGGAATGCAATTAGGCACTTTGTTACCTTGGTAACATCTTATCAGGTGATTAGAAATCCACTTGTTGAGACAGAGAGAGGAGAAAGATGGATGTATGTGGGAACAGATGGCTGTAAAGCCCTCTCCTCTCCATCCTGCCCTCTGCCTCCTCCCCACCCCCGTCTCCCCGGTAACAGCCCCCCTCCTCCTGTTACCTGGCAGACGACGGGGAACTGCGGTCTGTTGACGTGGTGCCGATCAATCCCCAGCGGGAACACTGCAGCCAGCGCCATCATGCAGCCCACCGCTGTCATGTTGTTCAGGTAGGGCTGAGAGTTCTGGATGTAGCTGCAACAGATTCACACCGAACAGAGTCACACACACACACACACACACACACACATCAAGACAACAACACAGGTGAAATTAGAAAGGATATGAAAGGAAACAAGTCGGATGAAATGTTCTGATTTTTGTTATCCGTTTGCGTGTTTTTCTGCTTTCGTCTGGTCGTCTTTTGTCATTCTGAGAAAAGGGGCTGAAAATGGAAAGACTCCAGGGTTTCTCCTCTGAAGTGTGATTTCCAGGCACGAGGCTAATTAGTGCTGACAGAAGGCGACGTGTTGTCGCCTGTGCAACAGGACAGTTTCAGGTGAAAAACTATTTTTTCCAGAAAGAAAGGAAAATGTGTTGCGTTCTCTGCAGACACCCAGAGAAGCAGAAAACATAATTTTTCTAATTAACTGTGAATTAGCAGAAATGTGTTGCTTTCACTGCAGAACAGCTGATCACAGACAAACTGTACACAGCTAAAGGTTTGTTCATTTAAATACAAATAAAATTATCATTTTGTGAAATAAACCAACAATGAGAGCAGTTAGTGATTTACAACATCTAGAGATACATGAAAGGAAAACAGATTGATTTTCATTCCTTAAATCCCTCAGATTATGAATAAAAGTCAGATGATGGAGAAGACGATGTTTGATCTGTCACTTTGTAATCCACATAATCTGAGGTTAAAACGGCCGTTCTTCAGACACATCGCCTTAACGGGAAGCTCAACGATGTTTTGACAGATTTGGGAGCAATTTGGAGGTGTGTGTGCCGTTACCCAGCTGGGAGTTTGCAAATTTAAAAATAATAAAAAAGAACATTTCCTTACAGGAACCTCTAGTCCTAAAACCACAGAGCTAATCCCAAACTGCCTTGCATTTCACAAACCTTGAGCGTTTATTCTCAGAAACCATTGTCTGTGTTGAACGGAGGTTTTTGTACAAACCCTTTGTTTTTATGTCCTCCTCTCTGCCTGTAAAATCAGTTTTGGCTCCATCTGATGGTCAGACAAGCTTTCATCCTTATTAAACCAACATGAGTTAACAGCAGAGAGCGAGGTGACCAGGTGTATTAAAGTCGAATCAAACTTCTCCAGCCGCCGTGCTCAGAGGATTTGCTCTGCAGCTCATCCTGCAGCTCAGAGTCGGACTCCTAATCTTTCCTCCTCATGTCGCCCTGAGGCCACGCCGCTTATTTACACCGCAGCAAACACACATTAGCATATAAACACATTTACTAATGAGCACTGACCTTAATCCAACCTTTTAATATGTCTAAAACTTTAAATGCTGTCAGTTTTCTGATCACCTAATCCTCTTCGCTGCATCTTTAATTATAATTCATCCAGGAAAATGATTATATTTTGTACGAGGAAACTGGATTCAGTTCTGCAGGTTTAGTCGGTTTAAATGTGTAAAAATAAACTCCAGTTAAAATCCATAAACATGTAAATGTCAAGTTTCTGTTTGTTTTGCCATTTTCCTGTAAATCATGAAATAATTGAAGCAGATTTTTCCTCTGACCAGAGAAGGTTAATATCCTGGGAGACTCATTTCCTACGGCGACACTCTAACATCATCATGATGTTTTCATTTCTTATTGAAAATAAACACAGACTTTATGTTTATTCTGACAGATTGTGGTTAAATAGAGATAAACTAAAAGTCAATGCAGGAATTCCACAGATGCATTACATGAGTGATTTATTTCAAGCTTTTTCTTCTGTTCATTTTGATCATTACGGCTTACAGATAATAATTCAGAGAAATGTTCAACAGCAAACCCAAAGCACATTAATGTGCGTTATGAAAAGTTGAGTGGAAGGAAAAAATGTGTTTCAGTCCCATTCAAGACGTCGCCACTCCAGAACCAGAGACAAAGAAAACAAAGACTGCTCCTCCTTTTTTGTGTTTCTTCATAAAATTATAAAGAAAAAATGTTTGTCAGGGACTAACGTTCTCCTTTCAGATGAATATTTCATTTCATTTGGAAATCAAGATCTGACTGACTGAACTGCAGCCGTTTGTTACAGAAAACACAAATTCTTCTAAATGTGGACGAACTTTTCACATCATTTATTTTAATTAAAATGAAACATTTCAGTTTAAATTTGCCCTGCAGTCATATTCAGTAAACTGTAATTTTATAGAAAAGTTAATTCATTCCACATCAGACACATTACATGGATTAATTCCACTCACTGTTTTTAAAATCTTTATTCCTGTTAATTATGATTTTCTGCTTACAGCCGTTTAAAGTATTACATTTATGTTAGATTACATTAGACCAATTAAATAAACATTTTAATATAGAAACTTAATGGAAAGTATGTTTAATACTGAATTTATATTAAAGGACTTAAAACTCAACATGTGAGGAAATGAGCTTTTTAGAAAGATAGAAAATGTAGTTTTAGTGATTTATACCATATTAAACTGTATTTGAACTATTAAAATAAGTGTTTTTAGATTAGCTCTCAAATATTTATAGACCTCCATAAATACAGAGGGAAAAATAAGTAGAAGAAGAAAAACTAATTTATAGAAGTAGAACAAATAGTTGCATAGTTTCTATTTGTTTATGTTTTTGTAATTGTTGCATTTTGTTTTACTTTAATAACTATTTCATTACTCATTTTAGCTTCTCCCAAAGAAGAGACCATGAGTATGAAGGCATTTGTCCATCATGAGGAGAAGACTCAGAACCAGGGCGTTCGGGTCCGTCTGGGTCCCAGAACCAGAGCAGAACCAAGATGGAGCATCTGTTTTCTGAATCAACTGAAGTTCAGGTGTGAATCACTGGAGGTCAAAACGCTTCCTGAACTTTGCTGCAGACCTGCAGAGGTCAGGCTCGTCCGTCTCGCCTGGCTGATCGATTCTGTTTCTGCCCTCTAACGAACCAAAGTTGCTTCAGAAAACAGCTTAGTGAATATATTTTGTTTGATCTGACTCACACTGTTTTGGCAGATGAGAGCAGCGCTGGGTGAAATTGCGTTTGAAATGTAATCAAAGCTGGAAGAGGGTCTGAACGGCACGCAGGAGCCAGGCGCAGATTCCCTGAGGAATGAACCTCTCCAGCTCCGGACTTAAGGGACTTCAAATCACTTTGACCTCAGTTAAACATACAAATACCACCTTAAAAAACCCCGTCTGCTCAGATGTGTAATAACGTTGCAAATCCCAGTTCAAAAGATATTTATTTTAAAGCGCCTCTATTTGCATTTGGTCCTGGGCTGAGCTTAAGCTGTGACAACAAAACCTGCAGCAACACCAGAGAAATCTCTCCGCCCGACTTCAAAAGAGGAAACATTTATTCTTGTTCTGATTCACATCCAAAACTAATTATTGACACTTAAAGAGGGGATGCTGGGAATGATTAGAAGGATCCAGGTGTGTTGGAGACATCAGCTGTCCTCCCACTTTCACCTCTGGTCTGTTATTCTGAAGTAAAGCTGAACTCTCTCTGCTCACCTCCAGTTACAAACATGATTGAACCAAAACAGACAGATTCCTGGTTAGTGCACACTCTTCATTATTCTAATGTTCTTCTCTGTCAGTCTGATACTCTACCCCCGTCTGCATGTGTGGAGGAAAGCAGAAACGCTTCACATCAATGGAGAAGCAAGGTGGAGGCGGGATGATGGTTTGGGCTCGTTTTGCATCAGATAAATGTTGTTAAAAACCATTAAGTGCAGAGATAAAAACTACATTTCTTACATTTTTTAAGGATAACATTATTTTTCACCAATGTTTTAAGATTTTAATTCCATTTTGAATGATTCAGTTTTATTAGATTATTTTTTATTGACCTCATGGAAAGTTTTTCTCCAGGAAACATGAGATTTTCCAGAACTGAAGGCAGATTGGTGACTAGTTCCTCCATCCAGGATGTTTTTATTTACTGATAAATTATAATTGTTTATTTTCATTGCATCTGTGTGCATTATTTATAAATGAACATTTGATTTCTGGTGATTAAATGAGACGTTAATGTTGGGTTTAGGTCCAACATTCAGCATCCATCTTCAACAAAACCAAGCAAAGAAGCAAATTTCATCAGAGATGATGAAACTTTTAGTTTTTGTTATTAGAAAACAAAAGTAGAGCTGAGTGCAAAGAGAAATAAAAACGTTGTTTGGTTTTGAAACAGCCTTTTATTCTTCAAATGCATTTTTAACTTTCATAAGTCTACGAGGGAAAACTCATCTGGACTTCCTGCAAACCCGTCGGCGATACAAACAGAACGACATTAAACAAAAATGATAAGAGGAGAGAAGGAATATCGCTCCAATGAATATTTCAGCTTTATCAGGACGGACGTGTTGCTGTTTGTCAACTCACCGCACGTTGCCATTGTAGATGTTGAAGGTCAGACAGACGATGCCGAGCAGGATGCCGAGGCCGGCGAAGACGGACACCGACGCAAACAGCTTCTGAGACAGGAGGCGGTACTCCTCCAGAACCACGGTCCGGTCCGCCGGAGGCTTCCCGCCTGAACAGGAAACCACAAGAGTCTTCAAAGGTCTGAGACGACGCTGAGTTTCAGACGATAAAAAGGCTCCAGTGCTCTTAAATGATCCTGCTGCGCTGAAATAATTCAGTTCCACTTTTACAAACAGCAAAAGCTGTAAAAACTTTCAGATTTCTGTAAAAACTGATAGAAAACAGAAATAAGTTGACTTCAGGGCTGTTGGTAAAACACTTAAAGCTGTTCTGTCGTATCTGCAGCTCATTTTAAACTCACACTGCATAAAAAAACAGACCGTAATAGCGCTGTGGGACATTTAAATAAATTTGACTATTAGATCTAATCCTACAGTTGCTGATGTAAACAGAATAAATGTAACAAATAAATGAGGTAGCTTCCCTCCAAACTGCCGTGGGAGTTTGGTGCAGCAGGAATGAGAAAACAGTTTTTACATTCAGTCTCCGTTTTCCTCCTGAATTTGTTCAGAAGATCACAGATTTGCTGCTGTAAGAGTTTCCAGTTCGGCTGCACAGAACCAACCAACAATCAGACCAGGGAGATCACAGTCACACCGTTTCTGTCAGGCTGAGGTCTGGGCTTTGACTAGACCAAAGCAACAACTTGATTCATTTCCTTTTCAGCCATTCTGTTGCAGATTTGCTGCAATGAGCCTCAAACAGACAGACAACCAGCAAAATGCACTAAAAAAACACAAACAGGAATTAAATGTTTTTCTGTCTCCAACAGATTCCATCCAGCATGTTGATGTTTTAATATTTGTTTCTCTTCTCTGTGACCTTCCTGAAAACATCGACACAATCGACACATCTCATTTAAGATGCAGGAACAACAGCTGGGAATAGCACAACCTTCATTTCCTCACAACGGCAGTTTGTTTGAACCCCAAGTAGCTCCAGATGGTGAGCACTTTGCATGGCAGCTCTGACTCCATGGCTTCATGCGTGTGTGTGTGTGTGTGTGTGTTTACAGGTGAGTGAGTAAAAACCTTTACAACAAGGCCAAGGTTAAAAGGTGCTCTGAAACAGCAGACCATTTCACTCTGTCTGGCTCTGGCAGTTATGCAACCTTTGCTACAGATTCAGTGTCTGGTCTGAACACGAAGGTCACACCGCAGCTCCTGCGACGTTACGAGCTGCAGCATGCAGCAGAGAGTGTTTAACAGATGCAGGTAAGAGACGGGACCGGGCCGGGCTGGGCCGGCGCCACAGAGAAAAAAACAAACTCTATGATGAGCCACGTCCTGGAGGCTCCATGTTGGGAATTTGTTACAAAGAAAAGCTTTTATTTGTAGAGAAATTCTCTTTGTGACTTAGATTTCCTTTGTTCCTAGTTGGGGAAATGAGTTGGAGCCTCAGACGGCTGCCTGGGAGCAAGAAGGTCCGGGGTTCGAGTCCCGGCCCGGGATCTTTCTGCATGGTCTCCTGTGTGTGGGTGGGTGAGTTCTCTGCAGTCCAAAACCATGACTGATAATTGATTGGTTGGTTAATTGGTTTCTAAATGGTTTCTGGGTAGAAACAATGGGTGGAAGAGTTCAAAGAAAGTTGGATGGAGATTTACATTCCCGTTTATGTCCTTCATATCTGAACTTCAGTGAATGTATATGATAAACAAAGTGGCTTTGGCCTGGAATGGCTAACAGCAGTTAGCCTGGACAGCTAGCACCAGTAAATCTCCCTGGTTTCTGGCTTCCTGCTGGGACTCGGTTAAATTGAACGTTTTGTTTTTCCCAGATCTGAGTTTCAGATCCAGACTCTGCCTCTCTGCTATATTTACTGTTTGTGAGCAACTGGGCCTTTTCTGTCCAACCCCCCACACCCAGAGTACTGAGACTACAGCACTGCAGCAAAGCCACTGCAGCAAACACTGGCAAAAACAAACTGCTTCATTCAACACCTGGAGACTGAAACAGTGATCCAGTAAATGTGTCAATGACCTACAATTATGCCCCCAAAGTTTCCTGGTGATTATACAACAACAGCAAACTGTGTTTTAGTGTTTTTATTCTAAAACGTCTCAAATTGTTTCCATTTCCACTGAATGTTCTCGTTTCTCTGCATTCAGCTCTAATCTCCAGGAGTTTTATTAGCTGTCATGGTAATAACTTTTATTAGCACATTTTAATCTCTCTGCTCATGTTGCTGACTGCGTGGCTGCATGCTGACCGATCTACAGGTTTCTCTGTTCAGAAGCTTCATTCTTAGCCCTAAACGGTAAATATTACCAAAGGTCAGCGCTACAAAATAAAGGCTTCGGTGAAATGTAGTTATTTAATACTGAGATATATTTAATACTTAGTATTAAATCATAATTTAGTTATGGAGTCTGTTATTAGCAGGTTCTCATGTTGTCTGCATGTGACCTGATGAAAACTCCGGTTTAAATCAAACATTCAGACAACATGAATCACATTCTGGCTTCACCTCCAGTTACACAGAATAAACTGTTTTTGAGACTCCAGTCTTCAACTTTGAGTTTAAGTGGAGAATGCCCTGTGCTGCAGTCCACTTCCTACTTTTGGAGCAGTCTCCGGTCCGCTTGTTGTTCACATATTCACTCAAACCAAACCAGAGTTCAGTTTTACCCAAACTGGACCGACGGAACCGGACTTTCTGGGCAAACGGACCGGAGTTGGATTAAAGCGGACAGATGATGGCTACCAGGAATAAAAGCTGAATTACCGGCACACAAACCAACAAATACTGCATCCCATCAATCCTCAGTGAGTCCGAGATTTCACAGAAGTAACAGATTAAATTTTGCATTTCTAATTAAAACTGAATGAAAGAATTCCTCTGACTGTAATAAAACATTTGATAGTTTTCTCTGGAGGCTCTATCTGTTTATTGGTGATGTAATTTATTTCTTTAGAGTTTTAATGAAACATAATCTGAGATTCCAAAGCTGAGTTTTTTTTCCAGAGTTTTAGATTTGAGACTCTCTCCTCCATGTTTTGTTTTATCCACGCAGTCAGAGGTTGTTCGTTCTGAGCCGAGTGAAGCTCTCCCTGACTGAAACTAAAAATCTAAATAAAACACCAGGGCTTCAGTGGTTAAGGAATGTGTGTATTAACCACCGAATTATTCATGCTTGCGTAGCTTTACACCAGAAGAACTCCTCAGTGAGACAGGTTCAAACACGGGCAGATGGACAGGGAGCCTCTTTTACAGCCAGCAGCCTCCGACTATCTGTCTGCATGAATCTGCGCCTGCCTGCAGATCCATGCGTGTTCATCTGAGCACAGCATATGCAAATGTGGACTAAATAAATCCCACACGTTTGTGGATCGAGACTTCAAGCATGAGTGAACATGCTCAAGTGCGAGCCCGTGGGAAGCCTTTCTGCATGCGCGGAGCGAGGAGTGTGTGCATGTCAGAGGGGAAGCAGAGCAGGAGTGTCAGCGCTGCGTGAAGCTGATGTGTCAGATGTCAGAGGAAAGTGTCAGAGCGTCGTCCCTGCAGGGCGTCAAGACGCCCATCACGCTCTGTTTAGATGCTTGTCACCTCAGTCGCACAGCGAGTGCGTAGCTGGTGACATCTGAGCGAGGAGAGATATTTTAATAGCATGTAGAGTGTCACCTTCCACATTGTCACACTGGCTAAAAAATGAAGACCTGAAGGAAAAAACATTAAATCTGAAATACAGTTCAGGATTTAGCGTGAAATCGTCTCCTTCTCTCTGCACACCAACAGGAACTTCCTCCAATTCATCAGGATTTTTCACTAACAGAATTTTATTAACTGGTTGCAGTTTCAAACTAAATCAACAGGTGGCGACGCTGAGCTGGTTGGGCAACTTTTAACATAATCAATTCAGCTCTTTTATAATGACCAAAGTTGAGAACAGTGGCAGGCTAACTTCTGCTAATCCGCTAATATCAGAGATAATTTTGCCAACTCTGAAAAAGTTCAGCACTTTTATCTCCCCTAAACTCATTTTTACAGATAATTTATAAAGAGTTAATTGACTTGCTGGTTTGTAAAATTTCAGTTGAATGAAGTTAAACATCTTTGTTAAAGTTTTGGTTTCTGAATGTTAAGAATTCTCTAAACATGTTTTTATTCATGCTCTTATTTTGAAGTTGGTGACGACTGTTTCCTCTCTGTGTTCTCCACCTGTGACGCGTTCGTCCTGTACCCAGAATGCATCACTGTAGAACTGTAGCGGTTTATGTCCAGCGTGTTTGTTATGTTTTAAACCAGTAACAGTTAGAAAAACTCAACAGCTGGAAAACTGAGTGGAAAGTTTGTTCCTGACGCACAAACCGGGCAGGAAGGTGTGTAATAAATATTCAGATCCTGTTGAGGGTGAAATACCCAACATAATTATATTTTAGTGCTTCAGAGTTTTAGCATTAGCTTCTGCTAAAAACCATGTTCATATAGCGCCTGAGCACAATAATCATAACATTTATGATTAGCGCCTTAGGGTTAGCGCAGCTAACACTGGTTGAAAAACTTTCTTCTGATCTTATCATAGTTATTTAGTTGGAAGGGAAAGTCACCACTGAAAGTATGAGATTTTAAAGTCTTCATCACAAACAGAACAGCTGAGCTTTAATGCTGCACATTGTAGATAAAATGTTTAACCTGAAACCTGAACAAAGGGATGATTATCTTTACAGCACTAAGTGCAAACAACACTTTCTTTGCTTTCACGCCTTTGTGAAGAAAAACTGATCATAACACTGTCTATGGAGCATATATTAATCAAACATCAATATTCAGATGAATAATTTCCTCTTCTGCTCCTCTGAAAGCTGATGGAGCGAAACCGTCTGTCAGACTTCTTCGTTAGGATTGAATCTCTGCTTTGAGGCTGATTGACATCTCAAAACTTTTCCAAAGATCCGATACATAAACAGCCAACAAACACCAATTTATTTTTTATCAAAAGATGAAGTGCTGCACAAAGATAATTCAAAGCAACAGGCAGATTATTATTTATTTCCATCTTAAACAACAGATGGAAATACATTTTTTTTTTACACATATTCTTCCATCTGAACACATCAGATTTCCTCCAGGAATCCAGGTACTGAGGTTTAAATGTTACTCGGTTGCCAGATACAGGTGGTATAATCCACCAATTCATGAGAAAAGAAATGAGAGTTTAGTGGAGAAAATTCCAGTCCCAGTCAGAAAACACATTCTGGTTGCTTCGTTTGTTCTGCAATGTTTTGTTTGGGCCAAAGCAAAGAGCCACTGGAAAAAAGCATTTCAAAGGTTTAGTAAAAAGAGAAAGTTGCAGGTTCTCCACAAAGTAAAGAGGACAATGAGCCTGGGCAAAGAAAAGAAAGAATCTCACAACGAGCCATGAAAAACCAGGAGCTTAAATACTGAGGTAGCGATGAAATGTGACAAAAGCAGCAGATGAAGCGATCCCAGGCGAGTGGAGCAGCTGTGGCAGCGAGGGAGATGAGGGGGGGAGACTAATTAACTCAGAGGAACCGAACTAAGACTCAAGGATCCTCAAACCAAAAGGGAGATAATGATCTAATGCACAAAGAACAAAATACAAGAAACTAAACGACAAGGAATGAATTCATATGGCAACACTTTGCTGACAATAATGAAAACAAAGAAATTCATTTCATGTGGGAAGACGTGTCAGACATGAATAAAGCTACTAAAAAGCTTGTTTGTCCAAATGCTAAAGAACATCAGAATTGCTCCTTTTCTGTTTCAAGTTTTAATCTCGAGCTGATCAGTACAAAAACACAGAACAGCGTTTGGTTCATCCACATCAGAGAGCAACCCAGGAACCATTTCCTGTCATACTTCAAAACAAGAGTCCAGCATAGATGCTGGATCTCCATCTTAAAACAGCCACTTATTACTATTACCCATAATAATAATGGCATAATTTCCCCTCATAAAGTGATAAAGGTAACGTCGTTTCAACAAGAAATATTACACATTTCTTTTACTTACTTTCAATATTATTAAGATATTGATGCAGTTTTGTGAAGAAATGTATTTAACCCTTTCATGCATGAACTATGATCCTTTGTGTCTGAATTTTTTTCCATTTTTTTATTTATTTTCTTAAGACATAAAAAAGGTAGGGAAAAAAATTTTTTTTAGGTGATCAATTGTTATTTTCTCCAAATACAAAGTTATTTGAAAAATACATCAGTCATATTGTTCTTTAAGGGATATCTGATGTCACAATATTTATTTTGCCTGCAAGAGTCGTCTACAGTAGTAGGAGGAAACGGCCATATTGGATTAACAAAATAATTTCTTGCATTTGCAGCTGAAGGCCAGTAGTTGATAGTGTATTTTATGATGCATTAGAGTCCATTTCACTGGTCTGTCTGCATTTATAACATAAAAATCCACAAGAAGCACAAGAAAATGGCTTTTAGATCGCTGTCCACTGTGGTGACCACGATGCATGAAAGGGTTAATTTATGTAATATCTGGATCTGAATAAGCTGCTAAAAGGTTTGGTTATTTTTTTGGTATTTTTTGTTTCACTGGTTTGTCAGTGAAACAAAGCAACCTGGCGGAGCAGCAACCAGTTTGTTTACTGTGCAGGAACATTTTTGATCTCAGCTCTTTTGTGTTTCCCTACAGAATGTCGCTTCAAACCCGTTTCAAACAAACATCAGGCTTTATGACAGACAAGAAAAATATTAGAGGCTTTTAAATTCCTTCTAGGGTTCTTAACGACTTTCCAAGACTTCTGAAGACTTATTTCCATCAAAATCCCTTTTTTGTTTGCAGCACTGAGGTGCTTGTGTCCAACTTTGTAGAACATTTCAGCAGCAAATCCAGCCTGCAGTAATAACAAAGCTGCACAATTGTGCATTGACCCATAATTTTACTCTCCATGTAAGGAGTGAGAGGAGTGTGATGTTTATCATAATCCAACATCTGCCTCTAAGGGTTTAACTGAATAAGATGCTTCACCTTTACATTGAAGTCAAAACAGACAACTAAATATGGAGCCAGAACCAACAATGATGAATGATTTAGAGAGAACAACTTGCCTGAAGATAGTCGACATGACACAGTGCTGGAGTTCTTTAAAAAGCATGAGGTGCAGTAAAAGTGTCAGAATCGAGTCGACTAAGAAGCCTGTGGAGGCTAAATTCATACCAGCTACAGATCCGGCCTGCGCTGCTAACAGACAGCCAAGCGATGTGAAATGACAAGGCTCATTCGACCTCGGTGCCAACTCCAATCTAACTCAGCAAAACACTGGATTGGCCTTTGGCTCATCTGGTCAACAGAACAGTGAGGCTGACAGACCAACGGATGGACTGAAGCGTCAGCTGCGGCTCGCCGCTCTGGACTTACAACAGCCAAGTTTCACAACTCAGACCCATGAGAAATGATTTCTGAATGTTTTTACTGAAAACACATTTCAGTAAAATGAGATCTGTTAGTTTCTCCCCTTTTACTGTGTAACTCAGCCAGTCATGGTAGTATGTGGGATGCCTGGCAGAAATCACCCACTTTCCTTATGCTAAATCACATTTATCTTTGCTTCTCAGGAAAAGATTACTTTTTAAAATATTTGCAATGTCAAGAAGAAAATGACAGAATAATTTTCTCGTGTATAAAGGTTGTAGAAGCGGTGGTTGGCTAATTTTAGGCTCAGCTGGTTCAGTGACTGGGATTCAAAATAAACCTCTGGTCATATTTAATGAGCTGCCAATCATGGAGCGCTGAAACACAACGCAGCTACCAGCGCGTGTTTGAACAATGAGTCACCACCTTATTTTAAACTGTTTCACAATCATAATTTATCATGACTGAAATTATTTAACAACTAAGATTCAAACGTCAGTTTAGTTTTTTGAGTCCATTTAGTGCCTGGCTTGGGATGCTAATACTTAGCCAAGCTAGCATTTTGTCAAGCAGGTAGGTCTAAAAGTTTCGGGATTAGCAAGAAACGCTACCATTTTGGAGTTAGTGGCATTTATCTGAAGTGAATCGGCTCAACAGTTGAGTTGAGCTTTTGTTTCCATCCAGTAGGTTTCCAGAAACGAGACAAACGATGTAAAGCTAGCAGCTTGTCCAGAACAGTTTCAGTAGGAAACACCTGACTTTAATTTTGGCCAGGTAATTTACAACATGAAGTTCCAACACTTTTCACTTAGTCCAGTTCTCTTGTGTCAAACCAACCAAACCCTTTAAAAGCCTGTTCCCCTCCTCGCCTGTGGGGGCGCTGCACCAAGAAACACTGAAGCAAACGACAAAAATTGAGTCAGATTTTAGCACTGGTAGCATTTCTCTTTTGTCTTTGGCTAAAGACCACAAGACATTTCTCCTGTTAGCGCTAGCTGAGCATGTTTGTTTTGGTTCCATTTACCCAGAATGCCTTGCGCTGCAGTCCACTTCCTGCGTTTGGAGCGGTTTCCAAACTGCTTGGCGTTCACATACGAATTCAAACCAACCCAGAGTTCGTTTGTAGACGAACCAGAGTTCACACCTCCACCAACGAACTGGACTTTCTACACAAACGGACTGGAGTTAGATTACAGCGAATTTTATATTTTAGCTATTCAGAGACGGACTTGGATCAGTCCAAAATTTTTATTTAAATCTTACATTTTCCCTCCGTCTTAAGGTTTTTATACATGAACTCAATTAAGAGCTGTTTTTCACTCTGGTGAATAGCCACATAAATAGGCCTGTTATGCTACCATATTAAATATGTAATGGGAAGCTTAAGGTTATAAATGTGAGTGAATGAATGAACAGGAAGCCGGAGTATTTCTGAGTGTGTGCGCATGTCAACTGTCCATTCACTTATTGTGTTTGCAGCACTGATACCCTCCTCCGTCCTTGATGAAAGAATCGGGACAGGGTGTTGCCATGGAGACCCTGCTCTGAAACAGTTGCCACAGCGATTAGAAGAAAGGCTGAGCTGAAGCGGTTGTTAGGGCGACCGCAAGCGAGTGAGAAAGTGCAGCGTGGTGCAGGCTGGTGGTGTGGGGGGGCAGTGGGCTGGTGAGACCTCAGTGAAATGATTGGAGGGGTTAAATGGAGAACCGCTGTGTTTACTCCACCCTGTCAGCGTGGAGCAATTCAAGCTCCAACCCCCCACCTCCCATTCCTCCGCTCTTCAAGAAGAAGACTTCCCTGAACGGAGTCAGCCCCAAAGAGCAGGAAATTACTCACTTCCTCCCAACAAAAAGATGTCACATGGCGGCGCCTTTCTTTGGTGAACAGTCAAAAACAAAATCAGGCAGCAGAAAGGGAGGGCAATTTCTCAACGGAGGCAATTAAATATGTTTTGTATCGCAAACGAAACTCACATCTGACCCTTTAGAGGTTAAACTCAGCTGCTTCTCACACATTAGAGGCTTCTGGTCGCAACAAAGCAACGCAAAGAGCCGGACATGTTTACAGGTCAACCGTGCTTCACCACGCATGCTGACCTGGAATCTGAGCTTCTTCAGGACTCAGTTAAGCCTTGGCAGGCATCCGTTTCCTTAAAAGCCTAAAAAAGGGCAGCTTTCTGTGAGCCACTGGGACACGAAGCATTGATCAGTGACACACTCCGTCCATAAACAAGTGTGTCACCTCTGCAGGGAGCAGCCAGGCCAGTAAACAGGCGCAGCGCTGGCCGTGGTGTTCGAGGTAAATCAACATTAACGGGTTTTCACGGTGAAGTAGGAGACAGGCTGCAGACTTCCAGGCAACGCTACGGTTGGTCTGAGCTGCAGAAGTTCTGGTCCAGTTTGCCTGTGAGGTGTCAGGCAGAGACGTTTAGCTCATTAAAACGTTTCCTGCTTATTAAAAAAGTGCGCTGGCTGTTAGTCACGCTCTCTGCTGATCATTAGGATTCATAAAAATCCTTTTTCTTTTTGCAGCATTTAACCTTATACTGGCTTTTCTTCTCTTTTCCATTTGATAGCTGCAGGAATTACAGAAAATCACAACCACTTGAACATCCACTTGATGAGCGGAGGGATGCATTTACTCAAACCGTTCAGAGAATACAGCATCACCTGAAAGCAGCAGCAGCTTGAAGACTGACAGCGAGCGAATGCTGCCAATAATAACCCTTTATCTGAAAAACCTAACTACAGCCAATTGCACTTAATGTGCATCAGATTTGACACAAACGCGTTGATGGAACTCTATCCTGCCCCGGTGCCATTAACTATCCGCCTGCTGCAATATGACTTAAAACCATTTTCAAAACATGATGCAATGCCTGTATTGAACGGCTTTTTTTCTAGTTGCAGTGGAGAGTTTTAGAGGCAAATTGCTCCAGACTTGAAAGATTTGGAAAAAGACATCGGAGTTGTAATATTCTGAAATGATTGTGTAGATTCCAGGGAACCGTTGATCAGAAAGATCTGGTTTACCAGAACATGAGTTAAATCTGATACATAAATGCAATGATGGGACTTCCTGTTCAGATGGGGGAATTATCAGAGTAACGAGACGCTGAGATCATGTTCAAATATGAGATGAAAGATGAGAAAACACCTTTTTAACAAGACAGAAACCAACAACATTCAATCAGGATGGATGGATGGATGGATGACAGACAGACGGTTGGATGACAGACGGTCGGATGTCTCACCGATCCAGACGTCGTTGTTGAACCAGCTCAGGTTCATCTGGGAGCTGTCATAGTAACCAATCTTCTTATAACTTCCTCCTGCAACATCAAGAGGAACAAGATGAGCTAATTATGTGTAACTTCTTCTGTCACAGAGCTAGTAAACATGTATTTATAGTGCAGGTATTTCTGTCAGTGCAGCCCACGAGAGCAGCAGAAATGAGATAAACAGCTAAAGTAAATGATGGATGAAAAGCAGCATGGGGAGGAACAAGGGGAGAGAAGGAGAAAAGGGGAGAGCTGGACCGGGAATGCTGATGAGCTCCGGGTGGGATCAGGCATTCCAGTCAGGTCGCCTCATCCTGGATGTCAAATTACCTCAACGCCACGGCAGGAAATGGGAGACACAGCGTCACGGAGACAAGGGGGCCGGATTAGAAATTTTCATCCGTTAGGACGCCAATGAGAACAGAGGTGGAGAATAATCCCCCACCTTATCTGGAGCTGGGAAACTCATTAAGTCACTGGTGACAAATAGGATGCCATTTCCAGACACAGCTTAAAACCGAGAGGCTTTTGGCCAATTAGAGCGAAGCCTTGAGTCACCACATTCCTGCATTCAGTCTGTTAGCTTGCGCCGTTACGGCATCAAGACTGCAGCAAGCAGCTGAGAGCAGCAGCACCGTTACTCTGAGTCTGAGTGGGTTTACCTTGCAGTTGTTCGATGAGGGTCATTGCCATCCTGGAACCCTGAGCGTCAAACACCACGTGACCCTGGAGAGGACAGAACTGGGTTAGAAAACACACACACACACACACACCCACACACACACACACACACACACCGTCTCCTCTAACACATCGAGAGTCCCTGATCATTCAGGCTGCACCGCTGGAAAGTCTAAAATCAGACAAACATGGCATTGATTAGCATTTAGCAGCTACATGTTAATAACTCAGTTAGTTAAAGTCCCTGCACAGATGATCAATAATCGCCAGATCAACCAATGGCGACAGACGACATATTCACACAGGAGACGTTTGGACATGAATGGATCGATTTGTCAATTTAGAACAAAAAAGTCCAAGATTGTGGGAATTAGTCGCCAAAAATTACAAAGTCGCCTATTTGGGATTACTTTGTCTTCAAACAGGACGAAGAGGTAAACTATGGGGTGCCATTAATGGAAATAATCTGGTTTATTTAGCCTGTCAAGAAAAAAAATGTGGGTGTTAATATTAAAGTCTGTTTTCCTTTTTTCTGATGTTTCCATTCCGCATTTATTGCGTTAATTGTATTTAATGTGCCAAATCGCTCACAAAGACTTAAGACTGCACAGGAGATTTTTATTTATTTATTTTTTAAATGCAAAGTAAACATGCTCACTGGAGATTTTTTTATTTTAATTTTGTATTTGTTGTTTTGTACTCAAACCTATAAAAACGTGAAACTGAGGAAAAGTCCGTCTGTCTGCCTCAAGCCCACCACTGTGGCTATTATTTAATAAATGTATTTTCTGAACTTTCTGGCTTTTTGTACCAAGTTTGAAAACAACGGCCGCTGCACTTGGAGTCACTCTGGGAAATAAAACTTTGCTTGCAGCTGGAAGGAGTTTGTGCTCGCCGTTAAAAATGGCAGGAATTATCTTGTTCACTGTCTCATGGCTCCAATCAAGCATTGTTATTACTATTATTAAGACAATAACTTATAAGCAAAAAATAAAAAATAACCTCTGAACGCCTCAACCTGTAGTCGATAGATTTATCCAATGGTCGAACCTCATCCAGCCGACGTAGAAAAGACGCCTGCATGTTTCCAGCGGTTTTGTTTGAGTTCACAGCCAACAAGAGGGGCTGTTGAAATCGGTGAGCTCAATTGACTCCTTTCAAGTTCACAACATGAGCTGGCAGATGTAAATGCCACAGTGGGAATCGATAACGGAGCTTTCATAGGATGAACAAATATTGATGCAAAGCCACAGAGCCGTCAATGAACCAGCCTGAGAGCGGCGCTCCGATCAGATCCGTTTCACAAGCCGAAACTTTTCCTCAAATCAGAATGAGAAAAAGTTCAAAATGGAGCTGAATGCTGTTCATAAATATTGTCAGTATTTATTTAAATAATAGTAATATAGTTTAGTAATTGGTTAATTGTTAACTGGAGAACGCAAACTCAAAAAAGGTATTGGCTTAAAAAAAACATATTCAGAATAGTAATTTAACCAAAACTGAACAAAATATATACTATACATTTTGAATTTAAGATAAAAACCTTTGTCTGTAAATGTTTTCCTCAGAACTCCTTCAGCTGGATAGTTTTAGCTTCTCCTGGTTCAGATTCACTGCTGATGTATTTAATGCAAGAAAATATTTTTCTTATTTAACAAAAAGATCTGAATTGCTCATTTGCATATTTTAAAGGTTTATGTGGTTTAATAATAAATCTATGGAATGTAATTTTTTTGTTAATCAATTAATTACTAAAACAATGGTTAGTTGCTCGAACTCTCCTGGGAGCCAGAGAGGCTGTGAAATGTGACAGGGAGTTCCTCCCAGTGTCACTGCAGCAAATCTGTTTTCAACAATAAGAAATAAAAACATTTCTGTCCCAACATTCACAGTCAGGATTTCTGTGGGAGCCGATTCCCTACAAAGATTAGAGTCAGAATAATTTCCCTAATTATTCTTCCCCTTCTGCCTACACCAGTTCACCAGTTCAGCACAGATGTCACTCAGAAGTAGTGAAGCTCTTTTAGAAGTCAGTGGATCCAGAACATCTGCAGAGACGGACCGCTCTGAAAAGTTTGTCTGATAACGGTTAGAGTCCGACTCTCACACAGAAACTTTATTTCCTGTGTTCTGTTGATCTCCTGGACTCACCGAAACCCCTTCAAAGGAGCTGGTGTTGAGAGCTCTGTAGATCTCCGAGGTGATGTCGTGGTTGTTGTAGTTGAAGTCCTCCAGCCGCCGGCCCTTGGCCTTCAGGGGGGCCACGGTCTTGTTGAGGGCCAGCGCCAGGGCCCACACCGCGTCGAAGGCGAGGGGCGCCTCCTGGAAGCCGCCCGTCTCCTCGGGGTTCTTCCCCCCAAGACGAGACATCAAGGCTCCCAGAAACTCCTGTGAAGTCTGGCGGAGCGAGGAGAGACGGAGAGGAAGAGAAGAAACGAGTCAAACCGAGTTAACACAAAAAGCTTTCTTACACGAATCTGCTGGGCTAAAATCCATCAACTAAGCAGCATGCTGGAATAATGTGTTCAGTTTGAACTTGGAAATTGGATTCCTGAACTTCAAACTGCAGCATGGCTGCCTGGTGTGGAGCAAAACGGCAGTAAAACCTATTTATTTGATCTTCATTCAGTTTGATTTAAGGGGATCTATTATGCTAAATTCACATTTTCCATTTGTGTTTCTGCTGCTTCTAAACACATCCAGCTGTTTTCCAGTTGGCGTTTTTTGGTGTCTGGAAAATGAGCCATTTCAAAAACCTCCAGAATGTGACATCACAAATCACCTAGCAACCTCAGAAATGCTCCAGCACATTTGCTCAGCTGGTTTTATTGATGTATACGCTGTACAATGGCTGCTGGAAAAGACAAGTGCTTTGTTGTTGATTTAACCTCCACAAACCACTTCCTACAGTCTTGCTGGTTTTGCAGGAGGCTCCACTTCTGCTTTTCAAAGATGCATACTTGCATAATTGTGGATCTGTTTGTGAGTGCAAACGCTGGGCTGGAGGGGCGTGGCCAGCAGCACATTATGTGGATTTAAAGTGACAGAGTCCAAAAGCAGCTTAGATAATGAGAATAAATCTCATTATCTAAGAATAATTTGTGCAGAAAATGTGATGAACTTGTTTTGTAGCCCACAGACCAAACACAATGTGTTTAAGGGAGCATAACAGGTTCCCTTTAATTAATTCAGATACAGAGAATGCTGCTGAACTTTTCCTAGTTTACAGTCTTTCAGTGCGTTAAATGCAGCATTAGTTTGTGCTAATTACTCAAGTATGTAATGATAAGACCAGGCTTGTCATTACGTACAACAATGAGCAATTCCCACTGGTTTTCCAGCTGGAACACAGATGAGTTGGTTGAAGCTTGATGTTATTTCTCAAACTGATTTATGACTTCAGAGGGAAATAACTCAGCTGAACTAACTACTAGAAATGAGCGGCTCCATCCCAGAGGAAGCCGGGAGACACGCAGGCAGTTAAACTCCTCTCAGCACACTGATCAATCACTTCCTGGTTTTCCCTCTGTGGACATTTTTAAAGAAATGTCCACAGAGGACGAGATCCTGCCCCAGTGGAGGAGCTGCAGTGTGTCAGGGTTCATGAATGAGGGAAAAACAGAGCGGGAGATCGATGGGCGGGTCGGTGCCGCGTCTGCTGTGGTGAAGAGAGAGAGGAGCCTAAAGTCAATCTACGTTCCCACCCTCATCTACGTTCACGAGCTCCGAGTAGAGACAGAAAGAACGAGATCGTGGACACAAACGGCTCCGCTGGGTGTCTGCTCTTCTCAGATCGAAGCACCAGACAGACGGTGGATAAGCTACGAGCTGGCAGGAGTTAACGGTGGAACATCTGGACGTGGTCAGGAAGACAGGAACCTCAGAGCCACAAACACCACCATTTATTTAGGTTTGGTCTTAAAAGAAGTTTTATTCATTAGAGTTGAGTTCAGTGGCTTTCAGTGTAAAATCCACCTCAGCTAACTGAGAAGCATCTGGTTTTGGGTTCGATCTAAACGTAGAGTCTCTTTCTACTCCCTCTGACCACCATTCTGACTTTAACACTATGCTTGTAAATGATACTTTAAAGTATAAATATTTGCACTTTACTTTGTGCTATGCAACAAGAGGTCCCTCTTGAAAATGAGATCCAGATCTCAATGGGGTTTACCTGGTTAAATAAAGGAATTAAAATAAAAAAAAAAAATTAAAATTATTTGCAAAACTGCAATTAAAATCATATTTTAGAGGAAAAGTAATCATTAAAAATAAGTGATAAAAAGAGCAGGAATAAAACCACGTTCCCTCAAGTTTATCTGAACGTTTTCCACCAATCAACAGGCAAAGGAAAAAAGGACATTTGTCACTAGCAGCTTGCCATAGATTCGTTCATCAGACTGAGCAGAAATCTTTCCTGCATGTCGTTGGGCTGACCTGCAGGAACAGTGAAGGACAGCAGCGCTGACCACACAGCCACTCATAACCCCCGTCTTTTTATTCGGGAATAAAAAGGCCTGCTGGGATCAGAGTTGTGCCAGCTAAGCTAACTGCAGGCGAGCCTGAGGGACCGAGAGGGACAGTAAAGGTGACCGCAGAGGCACACACTCTGCTCCGCTTGTTTTCTTTCTGTTTAATGTGTTTATTAAAGCTCATTAGCATTCAGAGCTGGGCCCACCAAGATGACTGCTGCAATGTCACATTTGGTCAAACATGCCTGCTCTCTTCAGCTTCTAGATGTAAAGATTAACGGAGGTTTTTTATCGATGCATATGCTGTTGATCTGGAGCCAGCGGGGGTCAGACAAGATGAGGGTAAAACTGGAGCAGCAGAGGAGATAACATGAAGTTAAAGTGCTAAAATATAAATCAATAACAGTATGGGTGGAGCCAATAACTGGATCGATCACAATGCCATTACTGAGGCGTTAATGCACAACAAATTATTTACAAATTTGATTTTGAACCAAAAACTAAACAAATATTGACTTTTCTTCAGGTTTTCTACCCAAACTTAGAGATTAAAGTCTATTGTTCAGTTTGTGATGCTGCTGGATGGGATTTGCATATAAATTAACCCCACAGGGTCACAAACTGACAACTTGAGAAGCCTTGGCTGAGCAAAATCTCTGATTCACTGCAGCACATTATTAAAAAACAAAGTCAAATGTCCTCTAAACTACATCTGAGGTTTTTCTGCACAAGCTGCAAACTAAAACATGTCATTACATTTTCATAAAACAAAATGTGAAAACATGTTTTCATTTCCAGGCTACGTCTGCGAAACCACCTGAAAGGCTGAACGTTTTTCCATGTTTTCCTACATCCTGGTCCTTCAGGGATGTGAAAACAAGGCCGAGACGTTTTTTAAGAAAACCAACTGAACCGCCTTGTCGACGGCTGATTTGACTCGATTTAAGTCCACAGTTCCACCAACAGCATTTAAATAGAGACACAGCAGATAGAAACAGTCACTCTATAAAGAGTGAAAGCTTCTCACTTCTTTTCTTGCAGGCAGTTTTGTTTTTTTTGGTGCTTTTGTGATAAAACACCAACCCCCCTGAAAGCAGGGACTCATTCATCCAGCCGTCTCTCTGGATCCTTTCAGGATAATTAGGCCTACACACCTCCGATTCAGTTATGTCAATTTAATCTGATTGAAATTCCTCCCCGGCTTTTGCCATTTGAATCCGCCGCTGCCCACTGAAAGGCAGCTGACAGTCTGCTCCGGCCTGGCCCGCAGCATCACTCCAATCTGCCAATTTCAGCTTAGAAATTGAATTTGAATGGATGTGGCTGTAAGCAGGAGGTCTGGCTGTAATTCTTATCAACTGCTGAGCGGCGAGCGGACAGCTAAATCAGCAGGTAGTGGCAGGTGCTGCTGGAATATAAACAGCAGCTGCTGATGAAGAGGAGCAGACAGGAGGAAGGTGGGAGGAGGGAACGGCGAGAGAGACGGATCATCAGAGCAACAACTGGACGGATCCGGAGAGGAAGAGACAACGTGAGACGATTAGAGGACGGCGGGAATCTGAGCTGCTGCACCAGAATCTTTCTAAATGAGAAAGACAGGCGTTAAAACCAGCGAGAGCGAAACTTAGCAGGAGCGTCCTGAGCGGATTCCCAACACTAAATGGATTCAGGTCACACACAGTTCACCCAAGCCTTATCATTATTGTTCCCAACACTCCGGCTTTTACAGAAATAACTCGCATCTCAGGGGATTCCATTTGAGAGCCGAAAAGTTTCCAACCACGAATGAGCAGACGGGGGCTCAAACCGCGTCGCAGGAGAAAATCCAAGAGAAAAGACGTGACGGATCGTGAAGCAGCAGACGCCACAGAATCAGGCCACAATCTTTATCCAGTCCAGAAAAAAAAAACATTTTCACCTTTTAACTGATAAAAATGTTTCAAAACTGATAAATGAAATGAGTTCAGACAACATGTGGCGTTCAGACGCAGCGTGGCGGCACTGAAAGTCAAAAACCATCTGATTCAAGTTGATCCAGCAGGACACCAACCGGCTCAGAGGCACATCTGGAGAGCCGAACTAAAAATCCATCAGCATAGAGAATCAAAACTAACGAGACAAACTGGAAATAAATCACTGAAGACCCGCAGAGAGCCGAGCAGCCGAGCTCTGACAGGACAGACTCAGACGTCGTCATTTCCGGTCCTTTACGGCCGTTTCGGTGTCAGGAAGACGCTTCGTCTCCTGAGGCGGATCAGACCTGAGATCAGACTCGCCTGAACCAGAGCACAAAAACTCACACTCCCATCTGCTTTTTATAAACCTCTTTCAGTTTTCAGAGAGCAACTTTCTGAGTGTTGACGGTGTTTAAAGGTTTTATCCGTCTTCTGATTGGATGGTAAGTTAACATTTGGTCTTTATTTGCTTAATTCTTCGTGTTTAACAGCAGGACCGTCAGACAGAAGGAACCGTTGGTGTTTGAATCCCTTATGGACTTCCCAGCTGGTAAAAAGTGCAAACACCTCCAAGTTGCACCTACATGTGGCTGTGCTGGTTACTAAGAGACCAAAGAAAGTTGTGAGATTTTCAGTTTGCAGTTTACATGCTGTATGTCTGTAATACAGAGGAGTGTATGGTCTGGATAAGGAGCCCAAAGCATCATTCCTCCAACGCCGTGCTTCTGCTGATGAAAGGTTTCAGTTTGGCTGAATGTCTTTACTTTGGTCTCGTCTTTTATCCTGCTGTCATTTTCTCCTTCAACCCTTCCAGACGTACTTGCTAAGTGTTTTTCATGAATTTGACCTTTAACCTGACAGCTGAGGCCTGTAGAGTCTGAGATGGAGCTCTTGGGTTTTTCTGAACGTTGATGCAACATCAGGGAGATTTTTCTCCTGGGTTTATGCTAGGTGTGGGCATTAATCATATCGATTATCAATTATTGTGATAAATTTCTAAGAATTTTGATTTATTGTTGTTACAATAAATTCCACTTAATGATGCTAAAACTGTCCACACTGTTGGAATTGTTAGATTTATATTTTTCTTCACTGTTTGTTCGACAGAAGTGTCAATAAATATCGACAGATTTGAAGATATGATAAAATGAACGTACTGTAATCTCTACCTCTCTGTGTTTCATGATCTATTTGTGTTTGTGGGGTTTTGACTGCTGAGTCATGCAACTACTTAAAAAAGAAGGAATAACTTTTTGTTATCACTTTCATTGTTATCGAATTGTACCACAGAATAATGTGATAAAACTTTAAGTCCATATCTAGTTCTGATTATTTTATATTTTTCAGTATTTTCCATGGTTTAGCTTCGTTTTTCGTTTCGTTTTGGGTTTTTTACGTCAGCACCTGCTGCACCAGAACATCTTCTCTAGAGCCGTCATATTTTACTCTGACTTCCTGCCATCCGTTGCCATGGTTACGGGTCATCCTGTGAAAGCGGTGGATCTGGGTTGAGCCTCACCATGTTGGAGACGCCGCGGACGGTCTCGGGGTTCAGCATGACGATCTCCGTGGTAACGTGTCCCTCCACGGCCTCCGTCATGTTCTCCACTGTGCAGTTGATGGCCGGGTCTTTGATCTTGAACCAGTTGTCGGCGTACCAGCCAATCAGGAACCAGACGTGCTTCTTCCCGTACAGCTTCTCCTTGAACACCTGCAGCGGGGGGAAGGGAGACGTGTCAGACCCGGAGACGGCGAGCCAAACGCGGCTGGACAGGGAGGAAACACACCGACCTCACAGAACACCTTCCTGGCCTCGGTTTCATAAAACAGCCCCACAATGATCCTGGCATCCTGGCGCTGCATCAAATTAGCAGAAAGCATTGCTTAGTTACATCAGCAGCATGAATTTGACTTCACAATATCGCAGCTTGATGTGGCAGCACAATGTGCCAAAGTCCCGCTGCTTGACAGGATGGCACATATTGCTGTTCAGGAGTTGATAATTAGCGTGGCGCATTAATTTCCTCCATCAAGTCGCCTCTATGCTGATGGCGTCGTGTGCAGCTGCGAGGCGGAGGAGGAAGGAGACGGCCAGCAGCCGAGGTGAATTTTTAATCAAAGCACCTTGAGGTTCTTGACAGCGACAGCCGGGTCGGTGAGGAAGCTCTGACGAACGCTGATCTCGATGCCTGCCTCCTTCACCCTCTGCTCCAGATCATCCAGAGTCTGGCAGATGAAAGGAAGGACGGGGTGGGGGGGCAGAGAGACACGCACAGAGGTGACAGGTTGAAAGACAAAAGCAAGTCCAAAGGGGAAAACAAAACTAATAACAGCACCTGGAGTGTATATTGGAAATATACAGCAGAGGGATGAGTGTGTGTGAGATAAACAAGAGAAGCAGGGAGGATTTTTTTTTAGACATCAGCTGGAAATGAGAAAAGTAGAAGGGGAGATGAGAGAGGACGGAGCAGAATCATTAACTTCCATTACAGGAAACGGGCCAGGTGCCGCGGCATCGACCGCCGCTCCTGAGGAGGATGTATTGCTTGATCAATATTTCTCACAACCAATATACCAAAAAAAATCCCTCATCAGTCAGCAGCAGAGATCGACTGTGGCCAGAGAACACAAAAAGAGCTAATAAACAAACAGCGAGAGGCGGGAGGACAAGCAGGAAACCAAAGACTGCAGTGATAAAACAAAGAGCCGGGGGCGGGGCGGTTACTGACTGAGGTGAAGACTTCTGTGGTCTGTTGGATGGTGGCGATGCGTGACCAGTTCCACTTCTTGAAGAGCCGCACCCTGGTGGGGTTATGGAGGGTGGCAGAGGGGTGGGTGCGGAAGAAGGTGGGGAAGCGCTGGCGGTTGGACAGCGCTGGAGAGCTGGAGCCGTAGGACAGCTGGGGACAGAGAGGACAGAGGGGATGGAGGAGAGACAGAAATTAGCAAAGAGTCTGACAAGATCAGACTCTCAAAAGAGGCAACATTTACATTATGGATGCAAGATTATTGGTCAATGAGTTCATATAAATTTGATTGATCTTATCAACTAATGATTAATTGATAAGCAGCCACTTTCTTAAAAACCTGAGTTTTCTCTTGAATCAGGTTGACTGTTTCATAACATAAAGGACGTTGAGATGTTTTTTAATCCCTTCGCCTTCAGTCCTTCTGAATGAGACGTTAACGTTGCTCCGACTCGCAGCTCGGCTGAATGAAAGCCGTTAAGGTAAAACTAAAGGATAATCCAGTTTTATATTTCAAAATAAAACCACATAAAGTGTGTTTTCCCTCCAACACTGGACTCAGCTCACACCGTTTCTCTGTCCTGTTCTGGCATGGCCCCGCCATCTTTGTTTCTGTATCAACCGAGTATGAAGAAAGGAAATGGAACTGCTGTCTAAACCTGACTTCAAAATAAGAGCTTGAATATAAAGGTCTAATTGCTTTAATTCTTGACAGTCGAACTTCAACACAGATGTCAAAATTTATTCAGCTGAAAGTTCAGAAACAGCAGATCTGAGTTTCACACACAGCCGTCACTCTGGTTTACATCAAACCTCAGTTTATTCACACTTCAATACTTTTCTGTTCAACTCCAAATTATTCACAGAAACTCTGATAATTCACAGATTCTTTGTCATAGAGCAAATCTAACATATTAAAAAGAAGCTGAAATATCTAGACACAGTGGCCAATCCAGAAAGAACATTTATTATTCTTGGTGTTGATTGGCTGAGCGCAGAAAAGCAGAGATAAGGCAGATTTTAGCCTGTGCAGTAATGTTAGGATGGTTTCTATCCTGCATAATAATCAACATAATGATAGATTTGGTGTTTGAATGTTTAAAACAGGCAGTAATATTTAATACTTTTTCTCGGTGAATGATGTCTACAGCGATCATTCACCCTGGAGTTTAAGATCCGCCGATTATTAGAAGAACTAATTCAAAAAGCTTTTTTTTTGTTCACAAACGTCTCAGTTGTTACTTCTTCATTAATAACTGATGACATGGTGAAGGTTAGATTTGGTGAAAATGATTTTATAAAAACCAGATCATCCCTTCAAGCCCTGCAGTCAGAGGGTTACTTATTTTTTATGATATTTGGTGATATACTCTCAACCATTTAATCAGTTTTTACAGAACTGTTGTATTGTGCTCAAATTTAAAAGTAAAATGAACCACAAACATCACAGTTTGGACGTTTATATTGTCACATTTCCTCTGCAGTCGGCTCAGAAACACCTAATCGTCTCTTCTTCCTCTTTTTAGCATCTCTCAATTTAATAAAATGTGTCAACAAAGTCTGTAACTGTGATTAAAAACCAAAGATTTCCTGCAGGATTTCTCATGCAGATGCCACCATGAAGCTGAGATGGAACTTTGGTTTATTAGAGAGAAATGAAGAACTGATCCGGTTCTTCCTCCTGCCCGGCGCCGCCGTCCAGACCGTCCTCCCATCAAACACTTCCACAGCAACGACTGGAGATAAAATCCTTGACAGGTCTTTCTTTAAAACGCAGAACCTGCCGTTCAGGGAACCATTAGGGAGCGAAACGACTCCGGCCCCATTACCCACACACCCACTGGGTTTTAACCACCGGCAGCCAGAGGGGCGCGCTGATGGATGTCACATGTCGGCTACAATGTGGGCTCCCCATAGAAACAAATCCCCGAGGCGGAGGCAGGTAGATGGAAGAATCGATACGAAGGAAGGATGAAATTAAGGCAGAAACAACGGATGTGGAGGAAGAGGAGAAATATCTGAAGAGAACGGCTTCAGAGAAAAACAAAAGCCAAAAATCATCCAGCGTGTAATGCTGTTTAAATTACACCTCCACAAAAAAATAAGGCTGATTATTGCCCACTTAAACATTTAATCGATGGAAGATTCGTATTTATAAAACTTCCGTAGCACAGAGGAAAGCCTGTTTTATGTTTTAATAATCTACAGTCAGAGAAATATCAGCAGGGGAAGCACATCTTTACACAATAAAGCCCTAAAAGATGCAGCAGACCAGTCAGCTATCCAATCAGTTTTCACATGTTTTATTGGATTTAATCTACTTACCAATAGAAACACAATCATAGCAGCTCTGCTGCATTTCTAACTTCATTCTGAGAATCATCAGGAATCCAACACAAATCAATGCGAGTGAGCAGAACCAACAAAACAGAAAATATTCATATTAGTATGAGGGAAAATAAACACAGATATTTATTGGATGGTTGGATGGATGGATGGATGGATGGATGGATGGATGGATGGATGGATGGATGGATGGATGGATGGATGGATGGATGGAT
>CAEFZY010028641.1:0-23243 GCA_903066815.1 Brachyrhaphis roseni | reverse complement strand
ACACGTCTCAGTGCACAGGAGGAAGATGAAGACGGCTCTCAGTGACTTTTACCGGTATGTTTTTTTTAACCAGCCCTAGTGCTGTGTTACCGTATTGCTGCTGTGTTACTGCCGCGTGACAGGCACTGTTTGGAAAGAAAAGCTAAGGTATATTACTAAAACTTTGAAAACTCTTTCTGTGTACCGTCTGTATGTAGGTACATGCGGCTTATAGACAGGTGCGGCTTATGTATGTACAAAATGGTTTTTCCTTTAAAATGTACTGGGTGCGGCTTATAATCGGGTGCACTCTATAGTCCAGAAATTTCGGTATTTTAATTTTAGCATGTTTTATGCACTGAAAAGTTTTAAGAGTTTTTGTCCATGCCCTAGCTTTTCTTTTCTTTTTTCCCCCTTCTTCTTTTTTGGTTGACTTTTGCTATGACTGTGATGTTCTTCTGTGCGGTTCAGATCACAAAACCTCCTAAATCCGAAGCTAGTTCATCCATTCAGCCTCCGACACTTCAGCCTGTCTTGTTACTGACCTTTCTTTCTGCTAAGCTTTGCCGCTGCACACTTGGAAAACTTTACTCAATGGAAAACAGTGCGCAACAGTAAATGTCAGCTTTCAGTGTTTGTCTCTCAATCAAAGAGCAAGTAGGTATCTTTTGTTTTAGTTTTTTCATCCCGGCTGACATTCAGCAGTCATGGAGCAAGAAATCAATCACGGGAAAAAGCAGCAAGACCTTTTATTTATTTTATTTTTTTCTCAACAACCGCCACCATAAAATGATATGATGGCAGCCATAGCACCAGCTGGGTTTTGATTAAAGGGTGAGAACAGGGAAAAATGATTTCTGTGGCTTAAAAATGAATCTTCTGCTTCCAAATACATCTTCTTTTGTTTCTTAAAGCACATATCAAATCATCCATCACAGTATGTCTGAGCTGTACTGCTAAGTAGAGTCATATGCACACCCAGCTGGAAACATATTAAAATGTCAGACAGAGTATTTTTACTCTTTATTAAGCTGAAATTACAGCATCCGCTCAGTTGAGGTTGCTAAGAGGGCAAAAACTACCAGTGAGAGCAATAAGTGGTTTATACATAAAAAATAAAGAAAGTAAAAAAGACCATTATCTCTTAACTGCTTTGTTTTGTTGTATTCTAAATTATTAACATAAAAATGACCCTCTTTACATGCATAGAAATGCACTAATCAATATGTCTTTATTAAAAATGGATGACATGCCGGCATGATGTAGAAGATGCTGCTTACAGTGAGGAACCCACATTTTATTATTTGCAGACTTTGCAGTTTCCTTGAGATAAAAAGATCAGTGCAAGGAAGAGTGGCTTTGTGTTTGACTGTTGTCTACAACATTTAGTTGGACTTTCTTTTCTTTTCTTTTTTTTCTATCACCAGCCTCCAACTGTGTGTTCTAGATGCCCAGACACATGTATTGAATTTTAAAAGGGAAGTCATAATTTCTGCTGATTTTGAGCGACCCAGATTTTTACAAATCTGCTTCCTGAGGATGCTAAGTGCCAAGGCGATACTATTTTATTTTGAGTGAATGGAATATTTCAAAATAAATAAACTTATTCGTGGAATGTATAGATTTGATTTTACTTTAATGGAATTAATAGTCCACCACACAATTTGTCAGTAAAACCTGGTGGCTCACCAGTCTTATAATACACTGGGGGAAACACTGGAACAAAACAACTTAAAAAACAAAATTTTAGCATTTTCAAAAAGTCTTCAAATTGTTCTAATTAGTCCTGGGTATTTGTATGCGTACGCTAACACTTCCATTAGCGTCCTGTGACTGCTTCTGGTCTCGAGACTTAGTAGATTTTGGTTTTGCTTGGTGATTGTAGTCTATAATCACTCTACATTACTTTTACTGTACACTGTGAGAACAGTGTCATTTCATTTTCAGTCGTGTCATTTAATTTTAAGACAAAAAAAATAACCTTGAGTTGGGAGTCAATAAATGATTGGCTGACATTACCAAAAAGGGCATAAATATTATGTTTCAATGATACCTGCTTGCTCTATGGCACTCCTAATTATAACACTATAAAATAACTAATGTGACAATTAAACAATTCAAGATTTTTGCTTCTTAGATGCACAGAAAAGTGTGTGTAGTCTTGTATGTAATATTTCTGAGGGTCATCTGAGGCTGCTATTATGACGCACATAAAGTATTCTTCACTGACTCTGAACATTCACTTCAACTTATTTTTTTCAAAACCTTTCCCTTCAGGCAAGTAAAAGACTGTTTTATTTTTTTATTTTTTAACATGTACACAGAAGAAAAAAATGTTTCAAGACTTTTCTTTGCGAAATGCTAAAAATATATTGGGAAATTGTATCTCAATTTCTACAGTTGTACTGAAGCAGATGTTCTTACTTTCACAGCAATAACATTTCAAACACCAAGTTTCTGGTCTTTTTTATAAGAACTAGTCTCATATTGGGTTTTTGAAAGACTTCAATCCCCATCTAGATTATTAGGTTGGCTTATTACCGCTATCCCATCAAATGTTTGGTGCCTTTGGGAAAGTGCTGGCATTTTCTTTGAATGTGTTTCTCTTCTTTTCTGAGAACTATAGATTTTTACTAGTCTTTTATTATCCTTTTGCATCTTAGCAAAAAATACAAAACCTGGCCAGATCTTGAACATGCTGTCAGTAATTTCTGCTTTGGATGATTAAAGCAACTTTTGATGCAGTAGATTACAAAAGAAACAACTAGGTGGCTTTTATTATTGTCAGCCAAACAGCAGCTTCAAATATTTTGTTCACATCTTCTCTCTGGCTTATTATTGTGCTTAGACGGCTTTAATGTAGGGTTTCATTAAAACGAGAAGAATGTAGGTCCAGATTTCTACATCATGGTTAACTGTGTTCTGTGACAGTGGCGCTCAGCAGGACCACTGAGCCACACGCAGCAGGAAACAGAAACCTGTTTTTGACTTCTGATGGATTCCTTCTTTAGCCCAATGGGATTAATTAGACGGCCGTCTGAGACACAGTAGCATTAAACATGAGGGAATAAAATGAGTATATGAGAAATTAAGCATTACAGTGTTTTAGTGTGTAATTGTACTAGTATTTAACACTTAATTAAATGTAGATGTCATCATGTTTTAGCTGTATTGCAGTGAGGAGACTAAAGATGATTAATTTGCTCTTATCAGAAGTATAAAATATTCAAAAAGCATCAGAAGTATGAGAACTCCGACACAGATGCAAAGTGGATGGGTTTTAAATGGAATAAAACAATTCAAATGAAGCAATTAGCTACTCCACCTATTAGTCAGTTCAGTTTAATGTAGTCAGTGAGAGCAAAGTGGAGCCAACATCAAATTCCTTGATTTTGTGCACAAGCTTGATGAGTAAAGCTGACTAAGATGCTGTTAGAAAAACAGGCTGATGTTTTGGTAAGGTGTCAAAGACACTACTGTATGAAGAAGTCTTATTTCAGTTTAAATATTTGGGGGTTTTTTTGTCTCATTTGAAGGACTCTCTTCTGTTTTGTTGACTGAACCTTTTCGGTTAACAACCTGCTAGCAAATAATTCATTATTGTGGTAAAATAAAAGCAAGCAGAAAGTTATACTCTTATATTCAACCTAAATTAATCGCCAATTTAAAAAGAATATTTGACCAATTTAGACTAGTTCATTTATTTTTTTCATTTATTTACTTCATGTGATCTTTGAATCTATGTTTTTAAGGGTTGTCAGAAATGAACAACGTCCCACTGCACAGTGGGGGAAACTGCTGCATTTGCCAGGTTGATGGGAAAGTGTTCTTTTTGTTGATATAGCTTGTGTCTCTGTGTGATCACTGGACGCAGCTGTGTGCCGTCACTGGACATGTCTGGAAATGCTCTGCACAAATGTAGCAGCACAGAAATCTCCAGTGCACAGCAAAATAAGCTGAAACATGGGAATTACTGTCTCTGTAGAGAAATCGAGTTAGACTCTTTGGGAATTAAAGAGTGACAGAGAAGGATTGCTTTGGTTTGGGTCTATATGTGTTATTTATTTTTAGGAATATGTTGAATTCCTAGAAATAAATAGTATACCGTGTAAACGAGGGCAGAAAGCGACTATTTTTCAGCAACGTCTAGGGAGAGTCACAAGATGTGAGGGTGAACTTATTCAAGGTTCTGTCAGAACATCATCCTGTTTCCTTCACATGGATGCAGGTCAGTGTCTGCACTGCCACCTTGGCCTTTTCACTGCCACTCATCAAGACCTGGGACAAATTTTCCATGTGACATATTCAATTATGCAGCCTTGCTTTTTCTGTTCAGGGTCAGGGGTTGACACTGGAGTCTGATCCATCTGCCAGAAGGACCTGACGGACATAATGAGATTAAAAAAAATCTACAAATTTTATTCATAGTTCTGATTTTTAAGTTTCAAAGAGCATCCACTGCTGCTAAGACGTTCACAGTGGTTATGAGTTGGTGGTTTGCTGTCGGCTAATTCAGGTCATTTAATTTAAATGTCATTATTCAGAACTAAAATGACTCTGCGTGTTTATAGGGAGGATTGAAATAAATATATTTTATGCACCCTAGTAGCTTTCTGAGATTAACTAACTCATAATTACTAAATTAGTAGTGTATTAAAATTATATGGGATGGAAGTAAGCATATCATATTAGAAATAAATTTTAGTTTGATTAAAGCTTGACTATGCTGGAGTTTCTTAGAATGAAGTCAGACAAAATGACATGGATGGATTGATTTGAGGTTTTTTTGTGTGTTTTTTTTTTTTTTACTTTATTGCGTCCATCGGTTACTCCACAGCTGCATCAATGTTTTGCTTATTAATCTTTTTTTATTAATAAAATGAAAAATAAATTCAGTTTCTTTAGTTGTATCGTGGCACCACCAGACTACTAGAATTATAAACCAAAGATCCCAGTGTCTGAATGAATTCAACCCTAATATAAAATACTCTGAATGAAATTGACAAGTGGGATATTTAATTTTGATTTCTTTTTTTTTTGGATTAGTAATACTTGGACATAAATTGGTCTGAACTGTCCATCCATTCATTTTCTTCCGCTTCTCTGGGGTCAAGCTGCGGGGTCAGCAGCTTCAGAAGGGAGGCCCAGACTTCCCTCTCCCCAGCCACTTGTTCCAGCTCTTCCGGGGGAATCCCAAGGCGTTCCCAGGCCAGCCGAGAGACATAGTCCCTCCAGCGTGTCCTGGGTCTTCCCCGGGGCCTCCTCCCGGTGGGACATGCTCAGAACACCTCACCAGGGAGGCGTCCAAGAGGCATCCTGACCAGATGTCTGAGCCTCAACTGGCTCCTCTCAACGTGAAGGAGCAGCGGCTCTACTCTGAGTCCCTCCCGGATGACCGAGCTTCTCACCCTATCTCTAAGGGATAGCCCAGCCACCCTACGGAGAAAACCCATTTTGGCCGCTTGTATCTGCGATCTCGTTCTTTCGGTCATGACCCAAAGCTCATGACCATAGATGAGGGTGGGAACGTAGATCGACCAGTAAATTGAGAGCTTCGCTTTTTAACTCAGCTCTCTCTTCGCCACGGCAGAACAGTACAGCGCCCGCTTCACGGCAGACGCTGCGCCAATCCACCTGTCCATCTCCCGCTCTCTTCTTCCCTCATTTGTGAACAAGTTCCCGATATACTTAAACTCCTCCACTTGGGGCAGGAAACCCCACCACACCCTCCTCAACCCCGACCCTGCACTTTACCCTTTTCCAGCTCAAAACCATGGCCTCAGATTTGGAGGCACTGATCCTTATCCCGGCCGCTTCACACTCGGCTGTGAATCGCTCCAGCGAGAGCTGTAGATCACGTCCCGATGAAGCCAACAGGACCACATCAGCCACAAAAAGCAGAAATGCAATCCTAAGGCCACCAAAACGGATCCCCTCAACACCTTGGCTGCGCCTAGAAATTCTGTCCATGAAAGTAATGAACAGAATCGGTGACAAAGGGCAGCCCTGGCGGAGTCCAACCCTCACCGGAAACGAGTCCGACTTATTGCTGGCAGTACAGACTAGACTCTGACACCGGTCATACAGAGACCTGACAGCCCGTATCAAAGGGCCCGATACCCCATACTCCCAAGGAACCCCTTACAGAGCTCCCCGAGGGACACGGTCGAACACCTTCTCCAAGTCCACAAAACACATGTAGACCAGTTGGACGAACTCCCATGCACCCTTCAGGACCCTGCTGAGGGTGTAGAGCTGGTCCAGTGTTGCCAACACAACCCTACAGCATCCAGAGCCTTAAGGAACCCAGGACAAATCTCATCCACCGAGCCACCGAGGAACTTTTTAAACACCTCAGCAACCTCGTCCCCAGAGACTGGAGAGCCCGACACAGAGTCACCAGGCTCAGCTTCCTCAATGGAAGGCATGTTGGTCTGAACTGTTTTGAGATAAAACAAGTTAAAGCAAAAGGATGTTGGTAAATTTTTGCTTTTTTATTTTAAAGTAATCAAATTACATTACATTTGGAATGAATTGGAAGTTATTGACCTGAATTAAACTGGATCTTCATGGATGAAAACCAAAATGCATTGGACTTTGTGTCATTGATTTTAAATCTGAACATATTTTTCTATATTGAATTAAACCAAAAAAAAAGCTGTAGGCTTTTTTTATGAGTGACAGGTCTAACAATAATTTTGGCCTCTATCTTTTAAAATCAAAGAACGAAGTTGGTCACACATAATAAGGAGGACTAAAATAAAACTGAATAAGATGAATGTGGTCCAACTCAAATGGGGTTAGGTCACGGGACACAGATGCTCTGCGGACAGATCTGGCTCCAGTGAAATCAGGTTGCCATGATAACCTGCCCAGCTACAGTAAATAATGAGCTTCAGCTGGGTGAGAGGGATGAGAGGAAGGAGGCTGCAGGGTGGTGGTGATGGTGCAGGGAGGTCAGCTCACTCTTCATTAGGCTGTAATTGAATTTCCGCAGCCCGTGCAGGGAGGATGTTCAACTCTCACTCTCCCTGCAGGGGAGAGCTGGCTCGCTCTGGCTTCCCAACCTCCTCGATACTTTCAAGGTTAGCTCGGCTAATGGACTACTTTCTCCACGGATTTCTCCACTCGCCATCTGTCATCTGCATGTCCGACCATGTAGGTGAGCAAGTACACACTCCATTATGTGACGGCGCCGAAATGGAATACAGCTGGGCGGACACACTTCAGAACAGCAGAAGGCCGTGTCTGGGCCGCGCAGCAGCTGAAACACACTCAGGTGGCGACTCAACAAGGGACCTCCAGTGTCCCAGTGAAGGATGAAAACACCAAGATGTAGTGAAGGACGACCATTTAAAACCTGATGAAAAGAAATGCAAAATAGATTAAAATTCCTGACTTGATTTTAAAAGAAAAAGATGGAAGAAACATTACAAAATTTAGGTCTTTATCAAAATGGTTAAGGCTGGCCTAGCCAGTTATTTTAGTAATTGATTATTCTGATGATCAATCGATTCATTGGATTAAAAAAATGGCACGTTCTGCAGATTTTTCATCTAACCATTCAGGCTTTTTTATGCAGTATTAGAAATACATAATTATACACTAATAAATAATTACATTTTTTTTTTTTTTTACATTTTCAGACTTTATTGCCTAAAATGCAGTCATACAACACTCGTTAAATCATTTACAGTTAAAAAATACTTCTTAGAAGTAAAGATATGTAATCCCTGATTACAGATCTTTAAAAAGCCTAACTTTTTTTTTTTTTTGGCAACAGTGGGACTATTGTTAACTTCAAACATGCAAACATGCAGAAGGGGACAGTGGTTGATTTTAGACCTTTGCTGAAGTAGATGAGTCGGTGGATAAGATCTGCTTCACATTTAAAGTATCAGACAGTAACGGATCTCCCGAAATTAAGGAAATATGTGTCTGTAAATTGTCTGGCTGATAAATCGGTTCACCCCTGCATCTAGCATCATCATGTGAAAAGCCTATCCTTTTCTCCATGACTTTCCATTTTAAACAAAGGTTGCTTAAAATTAGTTAGCTTTTTTTCTTTCTCTTTCTTTTTTTTTGGTTTGTTTTTAACAGAATTTAATAACGGTAACTGTAACAGTAACGATTACTTTAATAATTGCATATTTCGATAAAGCCGATTAATTGTTTCAGGCCTAGTCGTGGTACAGCAGTCGGGTCTGTAGCCAGTGGCATTATGATTATGATTTATAATTACATTAAACACTGAAAATCTATAAAAAAAAGGTCATATTGCTTCTCCAATATGTTTTCTTCTTAGACATTCATTGGTATCTTAGACTTCAAATCATTCAGCTCAGTGTCCAATTAAATGATTTAAAATTTGATTGAATTCCTTTTAAATTTTTGATTAAAATTACATTTATTATCGGTTTGCTTCATCTGTACCGTCCTCCTTTAACCTTCCCGTACAAAGTGCTGCTTAATCTGTTGTTTTAATTGCAGATGAATTTAATCACATTAGAAATTGTGTTTTAAATTAGTTTATTTACTCTAATTAGGCTTGAACTGAATGTGTTTAGTTCTCGGTAAATTGCTTTTGGTGTTACATATACAAGCTGAGGGAGATTAAATCTGTTGTGCTGCTTTGTATAATGTGGTCGGAAACTTCCCCTCTGAATTTCTTAAAACTATTTAAAGAAAGAAAGAAAAAAACACTTCCCAGTTGTGAGCTTGTTTGTTTTTTTTTTTTACCCCATTCTTTCCATTAAGTTTCACATCTTTGGATCACTCATCACAACTTGGTTGTGGTGCCTCACAAATGTTTGAGGCAGCCTCTAATATACTAACTATCCTCACTTACTGAATGCTTATGTTCAGTTATTTTCTGCATTTTCCTTTAACTGATCACATTTAGGTTTTTGTTTTTTCCTTTAAATCATTAGTGTGATTAACTAGACAAAGTATTAATAATCTAAGGTCCAAAATAATTATTTAATTTATTTCAATGGAAGTTTAAATGTGGTAATTCTCAAAATAAATACATTGTATGATATATATTTCAAAGTACACCATAATATGCCTTCCTGTCTTAAAAAAAATACTTATCAGTCTCAAACCTAAAATTTGAGACTGACAGTTAAGTTAGGTGGTACTTTTTTAATCCTGAGGAAGTTACATGGTAGTTTAAATTATGTTTTATTAAAATATTATTAATATTAATATTATTGGGCTTCAGAGTGGTGCAGTTGGTAGCACTTCTGCCTTTCAACAAGAAGGTAGTGGGTTTAAATACCAACCTGGGGTCTTTCTGAATGGAGTTTATATCTTTCTATGCATGCATGAGTTAATTGGCCTGTCTAACTTGTTCTTTGGTATGAGTGTATGCATTGCTGGTTTTCTGGTGTGTCTCAGTTTTCTGCAATGGAATGGTGACCTGTCCATCTTTAGCCCAGTGACCGCAGCAACCCTGCAAGGATGAATAGGTGTATTTGATGCATGGATCAAACACTTTAATGCATAACTAGCCTTATCAATTGCTCCAACCCATTGTGTGGTCAGTACCATGAAAATGAAAACAGCATCTAAAGCTTATCAGCAGAGTGAAGCATGAGGTGATCTAAAATGTACTGGTAGACACTTAAGCTGTTTTGCACTTTATTAGACAACACCAGCAGATGACATGGCCCCTCAAATCTGTGGAAACATCATACTGAACTTCAAGCAACATTCTTCCTACAAACCGCAAATGACTTTAACTTCATCTGACAAGAAGATATAGGAACGCTGACTGATAGTCTAGTTATTTTTATCCCAGGGAAGATGCTTGTGACATCAGCGCTGCATCTTGACACAAGGGGTATTACACTTGTAGGTCATTCCCTGGGGTCAGCTGTGTGAGATGACTCTTCAAGCTCTGACTCCAGCAGCTATGGATCTCCTCTAAGATCTTAGTATATGGCTTTGCTTCACAATCCTCTCAAGGCAGTTATAGTCCTTGTTTATCATCCTTCCACTAACTTTTCATTTATATGGATTCAGCATTCATCAAACAGCCAAAGCCTTAAGAATGACCTTCTGTAGCTTTCCATCACTGTCTGCTGGACTCCTGTCATGTCAGCAGTCTACCCTTGACTGTGTCAGCTACGTAATATCATACAGCAATTTATAAAGCACTTAATATTTTACCCAGGCTGACCAAAGTGCTGAACAAAAGAATAAAAATGTGATGCAAACATAAAGTATAAAAACAGTGGTTGATGTCTCCCACTGGGTTCAAGGCCATGCAGTATAACTAGGTTTTTAAAGCAGATTTAAAAACTGCCATTAAAGGAAGAATGCCTGATCTGGGTTGGTGACGTGTCCCACAGATGAGAACTTCCAAGGTCAAAAGCTGTCATAGCTCTGTTTGAAAAATTATTGTTTTTTGTAAATGTTTTTAATGAGAAAAGTGATGTGTAGGTTTTTATTAGCTATAAGCCATAATCAGCAAAACTATTAGAAATAAATGCTTAAAATATATACATTGGTATGTGATGAATCTATGTAACACGAATTTCACAATTTACACCTTGTTACAAATTATGCAAATTGGATTTAAGTGTCATAAAGATTAAATTTTTTGTTGTACTACTTAATTTATAGATGGTATTGTGTGTCAGGGCTCTTTGAATCACTATAATTAATATAATACATCTAATTTATAGTGGGGGAAAAAAATACTGTTCTCATTGGGAGCTGTAAAATTTGATTTATACTGTAATAGTTCATGACTTGAAAATTATACTGACCATTTGCATTGATCATTTAAGAAAATCTAAGAAAATATCACTTGCATAATAATTTGGAACACAGTGTAAAGTTGCAAAATGTTTTTTTAATTGTTCAGACTGTCACTATGTAATGACAGTGTAATATACAAGTAAACCTCTTCCCAGAGCCAAGGGAAGTGTCTTAGTGCTGTCCATCATCCTACTGTATAGACTTTAAAAAAAAAATGAAAGTTACAAACTGCAGCTTCAAACAGAAGTTTTGAAATAAAATTTCCAATGACATTCTAATTTATTGAGGTACACCTGTAATCAGAGTGTTAGTGGCTTCTGTTTGTTCTATTTTTTTCTACATCATCGATGCTGTTTCAGACTTCTCCATGGTTTTCCTGTCCCCTCATCCAGTAGCTGCGTTTCCAGTGACCATACACTTGCACAAATTAGAATTGTGAAAATAAATTTGCTTAATGGAAACACTACAATTTCTAAAAAACATCTTTGCTTTAGTAGAATGAGGTAAATTTTCAGCCATATAAGAATTTTTTATTTCACAAAACTGCAATGGAAACACTTCTTTTCAAATCACACGAGTCACATGATCAACAATGGAATACTACGACTGGCAAAAAGGACAAAGGAGATGACGGGAAGTGATAGGAGGGTGATGGCGCAGCATGGTTTTTGATGACATCTTGTGAACAAACTTATTCACACGTGATTTTAATTGTGTTTCTTATTACTATACAAGGACATATGGATCATCTTCAGACAATTTGTGATTTAATTGTGTTTCCTGAGTTGATTTTTGTCATCGAAAGCCATATTTTTATCACCAGAGTGAAAGGCAGTGATCTACACAAGAAAACATCTTAACATGTTTAACAAGTTTTTTGGGGGGGTTTTTTTTCACCCTTTTAATTGAAGTGCACTTTGGAGATCAGAGCTGCTCCACTCTGTGGAGGATCTAACTTTATTAACAACTGTAAGTGTCCAAACACGCAAAAGATTAGCAGAGGGATGGGGGATGCCTGTCATGTTACAGTGTTCTGTTTTGGTTATATAAAATAATAATTTGTATTATTGTTTCTAGTTATATCGAAAGTGGAGCTGCTCTCCGAGGAGTGCCAGTAGCATTTTACAACAGAAACAAGTGACCTTCTTCATGCTTAATTGGAGCAATCCTAATACCAAAACCGTAAATATACGTTCATGAAAATAAGAAAGGAGAATTATAAGATGGATGACTTCAGAGACGGGGAGGATGTCTGGGCTGTTCTTCTTTTTAAATAGCTTTCCCTGGAGAACACAGAGGCCACTTTAGCTGTTTGGTAAATTGGAAACGGGAAGAATCATTAGAAAATAGTTGCATGTCAGCTGAATGCACTGATTTGAGTCAAATGGAAACTGGTGTTTTATTATTCAGGATGGATGTTGGAGTTGTGCTTGCTGCATGAACCGTCTTCTGATCTGCAGACAGCGGACGGCCTTGATGAATGAAAATTGGTGTTAATGATCCCCGAGCCTCCGTGTCGCTTGTTTCTGCAGCCACTTTTCTCTTTCTTTAATTTGCCTTCTGCGCTCTGCTTTAGCTTCCCTGCTTTGTTTTGCTTTATTTACAGCTTCCCTGATCTTGGGCTCAACAATAAAAATGTCCCAGTTTCCAAAATGCTGTGTGGATCTTAAACTACAATTACCTATTGATTCCAAGACACCAAGAAGAGATGGGGACGGGGCGGAACGAGTGGGCGAACAAAAAAAACACACCTCCTACAGAGAATCAATAGATAGGAGAATCAAAGTTTTATAGCTTGCAGCATTTACAACTAAGCATACAAATTTTACCCAAAGCAAATTAAAAGTTGGCATTTGTTTTCCTTGTGAATTCCTCAATACTCGGTACATATGTCCGGTCATTACGATGTGGGTGGATTCAAAGAACAACAAAACGCTTAAACACAAATGAAAAGCATCTTTCTGTAGACGAGACCTATCCTGAACCCTGGTTTTGTTTGGGTTGCTTATTTCCACTGGTTTTCACACGCTTCCTCTGCCTTTGAAGATCAGAAACTACAGCGACATGTTTGAGGGATCACAAGTAGCAAGAGCGACGTTTGTGTTATGCGTTTCTGTTTCGATTTGCCCAGTCAGCTTCACCTTGGGGACGTCTGGGAGATGAGCAACTGATGCTGTGTGTGAAAACAAAGGAATCTGCCTTAGCATTAATATGTAGTGTCATGTTTTCTACAACGTCTGAAAAGTCTAGGGTTTAACTGATTTCCAAGTCTGAATTAAAAAAATAAAAATAAAAAACTTGGAAAAGTATTCAAATTCCTTCCTTTTTATGCAGTTTGTGTCAGTCTGCCTAGTTGTCAAATCATATGTCATCATTTGTCTGTTCAATCAGTCTATCATCTATCCATCCACTCCACTTTCTGGTTTACATTAAAACAATATTTAGAAATGCCTGTCATGAATTAATAACAGACTGTCATATTTATCATTTTAAATTGACCAGAGAATTTGGTTGTAAGAATTTGGAATTTTGACCTGAAAAAAAAATGTGTAGATACCTGTAGTTAGCATTAATGAGTGGTAAAGTGATGCTTTATACTTTTGCTCACCTGCATGTTGCTTTCTGACTCTACATCCATTCTTAGCCGTATATAGAGCGCCCCTGCCCTATATTACTATTAGCAAATATTGCATTATGTCACCAGATTTTATTTGGACAGTTTCGCCCATTTGTTGTTGTTTCAGTCAGAAGCTGAAAGTCTTGGAAACAATATCATATAACGTTTGTTTCCATCTGTTAATGTATATATTTTCTTCATTATCTACAAAACTTTAGAAAAACATAGGGTTAGATAACAGACAAAGAATTGCACTAAATAATAAATAGGGAATCATGCAAGTCTGGTGTAATTGACTTTCAGAAGAAAATAAAACCTGCTGTGAAAAATTATTTGCTGATCTGGCTGCTTTTAATTGTTGTCCTCTTTCAGCAGTGGTTTCCAGCAGTATCAATGAGAAACCTTGAACTCTTGGGTATAACTTGGAAGACGGCTGTTCACACTGAAAATGACTCTCGAGGACTAACAATACCCTAAGGGATACTTTTACAGCTGGCGACAGCAGCGGCTGCTTGACTGGATGTTTTCTGTTGATTTTGACTGAACACAATATCAGTGCTGTCATGTTAGCGGTGACTAACAGTCACTATGTCTCTTGTTACTGGTTTTATGAAGGCAGTTTAGTTGCTTTTTCCTCTGTCATGTCACTTTTTCCATCTCGTGGAGCCCTTGCTTTGTTCTGTTGTCAGACTCCCTAGATGTCATTTTTCTTTTTCCAGTTCTGTTCTTGTATTTAACTTTGTATTGCTCTTAGTTTTGGTCATACCCTATAGATCACCTAAGTGGACCACCATACATCCAAACCATTAAACTGCTGTCAGAACAAGAGCTTCTGCCTAACTGTATCAATTCATACAAATTTATCATGTTTTCCCCATGAGGGCAGTTAAATTTAAAACAAACAGAGAAGAGAGAGGCTTTCCTGGGATAAACATATTGATGCACAGATCTGAGGCCATAAAGTGGATGCATTCTTCATTAGATTGATAAGTGCACAATGGATTCCTGGTCAGATATACATTACACATATAGAAAAGGGGCTTATAAGGGCTTGATGTAACTGGTTAAAATAAATAAAAGTATATAAATTCTGAAGTTCAGTCAAATCTGATTAGTCCAAAGTCTGAAAACGGACAATTAGGTTTGAAGAACAGCACTCCTTTCCTGCAGGTGCTGGTGTTGTGAATGCACGCAGAGACATAAAACCTCCTGCCCTCTTTTCTTGCTTATCAGATTAATCATTTTGTGATGTGACGGTGAGGCACACATATGTAATACATCACTCCAGACAGGGTAGGTAGCTGCATAAGGGATGTGCTTTTGCGGGAAGTGTTTGTCTGTATCTAGGGAGAAAAAGTCCTCAAACTGCCTGGCATCCCTTTTTCTTTTTTTTAATGACAGTTGTTAAAAAGCAGCTCCACATGCTTGAAGCCTGGCATTCAGCAGAACTGGAGGATGTGTGATGAGTGTGTAGGAGCAGCTGAATGTTTTGGAGCAATAAACTGGAAGCTTGGCTTCTCGCATACCTTGCCAAAGCTTCTGGGAAGCAATCCAGGCACCTTGGAAAGGTGATTTGGATAGAGTATTGGTTCCACTGTAATTTCAGCTTAATTGAATCTAAATCCCCCTTCGCACCTCCTTGCATCAACCAAGAAGGGCTAAAAAAATGTTCTGCAGGGCATGATGATTGCATCTATAAGTGAAAAGTCTAAGTGAACCTGTTGCAGGTGCAATAAATGTTCAATATATGCATGATAAAATGATAACCTTGACTACACTTTTCAGTAAATGGATCCTTGCTGGAGAAGCTGAGGGATAGTAGTGGATATTTGGGTGTTGGTAAATGGGACCTGTGGCAGTGACCTGGATGTCACTGATGTCCGATTCCTCCTTGTGTCCTCGATTCTGCATTCTAACAGTGACTGATATGCATGCCAAAATCAGCCGCTTCTCATTAAAGTGATTTATTGCCTCGACAGTTTTTTTGTAAACCAGACAAGCTTTATTCCAATTTATTCCAGTCAAATTAACCGTTCATAATTAGACACCGCAACCTTTCGTGCTCCCCAATCATTTCCTGAATGGGCTTTACATGCAACGCAAATGTTCGCTGTTTAATCTCCCCGCCTGTCATTAGGAAATGTTTCATAAGAATCTACCCATGGAGGGTAAAAGTTGAGCTTGAATCAATTTCCTAATGGTTAATAGCTAATGGGCTGATTTATTGCCATGTTATGAAGGTGAAGGCCCATCTTGGTGTGACACTAACCCTGTGGAGCCCTTTAGACATTATTTCAATGTCATAATAGCAGCGAATTAAAGCTGCAACGAGTCGATGGGATGTTAGATATGTTAAGTTTAATTTTTTTTTAAGGTGAAATTATTGAACTTTCACTGTATCTGGGTAGACGTTGGGTACAAACACTTTTAAAATTAAGTTCAGTCAAATCACAGTTTTAGTTTTATTCATGAAATATGTAAAATAAGGTCACTGACTGACAACAAAGGTTGAACAAGATGTTACCCACTCAGCAGAAACAGTTTTATTTAGATTTTGCTTAGTTTGGATGGTTGGATGGTTGTATCAGGCCGTTGTCTCGCATATGAAGCATACTTCTTTCAACACAAAGCACCTGATTTTCAAAAAACTGTAATGAAAAACCCATGATGCCTGCACACTGGACAGGTGGACGATATGATCGCCCAACCTCATGCCAACCCAAAATGCCAATACTAATTTCCTATAAAAATGCCTTGCCATAAAGCATCTTGGAGTCTGGGGACCTTCACTGAGTATGTTGCTCTACTAACACATTATTTGACTCTTATCAACACTTCTGCCCCTCCTCAATGTGTGTTCTCCTATTAAATCATATCTATATTATTTGTGTGCATGTGCACCAAATTTTTCCCTAACTGGAAAATTTCCTCTTGATACAAAACTTGGTGCGTAATTTATAATTAATTTGCAATTAGGTACATACAAAATATTCTTTATCCATAACATTTTTATGACTGAAAAGTGACAGAGTTATTCACACAATATTTAATAAATGTAATTTAAGTTGTTACAAAGGTTTGAGTATTTAATTTTAAATCAAATAAATTTGGCTAAAACCAAAGGTTTTGCTGTTTTTGCAATAATTTGGTACAGGCACAAATGTTTGCCTGTCAAATCTTTTTTTATTTTTACAAAAGTAGTTGAAGTTTGAGTCAGAGCCAGTAACAGTTCCTTCTGCTCCAACTGCCGAAATACCTTGTTCAGAAGGAACAACTTGGACCAAAACTTGTCAGTTCATTTTCAGTAGCAGAAAATAGAAAAAAAAAAAAAATTCTCAATTTGTGTTGCCAATTAAAGTTTTGATTTGAGCAACATTCTCAGATATTGCTTTGAATTTTGTTCAAAATGCTTACAGTGTTTGAAGATAATCAAATTAAGGGTTTTTTAACAGTGCCGTGATGTTTCAGAAACTAACAGGTTCAAAAGTATTCTTGCACATTTCCATTTTTTTTTATATTACAATCACTGACCTCAATGTGTTTCTTTGGGATTTCATGTAACCTGCATTGACCAAGTGACACAAAATATAGTACAGACATACAAAGTCTGAATGCTTCTTACTGAAAGAAATAGCCAATATTAATTGTTCTCCAAGTGATATTGTAGTGAAAACAGATCTGTGATATGTTGTGCAGCCTTACCTGATTCCATTAAAGAGACCTGAGCTGACAGCTGATCAAAGCTGAAAAAATTTATTGCAAACAATCCTTCAACCACCTTTCAGTGTTGTCGAGTCAAATTGCTAGAAACCGTACCCTTCTCTTGTACTGTGTAACAGTCCTTGAATATGGCCATAAAACACATCTTAGGTCCAACGAGAGTGACTCAAAGTACTTTTTAATATAGCTGTCCAAATTCTAAGTAACCTATTATCTGCTGTTTCTCATTACAATATAATCCCATAGAACTGGACGCTCTGTTTTCAACATTAACAAGTATTTAATGACAGTTGAACAGCCTAAAGCTGAAACCTTGATGTCATTAACAGGTTTTATAATCACTGTGATAATGAATGTTTCTCGGTTTTCAAGGAAATCTGTTTATATTGCTCATGTAATTGGTTTTAATTAAAGACCTCTCAGGACAAGCCAAATCCATCAAAGACCATCAAGCGTAACCAGTAGAGGTATTTGTGACAGTGTGGTAGTTTGATGGGCAGTATCCCTCAGTCAGGTCCTGATTACTGTTCTCTTCTAATTCACTTTGCTAAGCTTTAATAATATCTGACTGGACCAACTCTTGTCTGAACACTTTTGATCTGCGGCTTGTTTGACTCGAGGAGAAGGGTTGTCATTTACTGAGGGTCATTAAATAATTTTCAGGAGACAGAAGAGAAAGAAGAATGGAGGTTAGCCAGAGTGGATCCTTGTGGATCCTTCTGGGTTTTTGGCTGCTCTTCTTCCTGCTTTTGTCTGTCAGCCTGGGGATTCAGTTCACATCCGTCCAAGTCATTCGTAGACAATCAAAATGACAGTCAGATTCAGATCCAATTAGTTCAGTTCAGTCCCTGTTTTTAAAACAGTTTAGTCCAAATTAGTTGAACATAACATACCAATTATATCCCAGCACACTGTGTACACTCATAGACTTTGTAACAGTCTCATTCTTGGCAAGCATATGGTAACCGTGGAAAGGAACTGTTCATTTTTGAAAAGATCAAACCCTTATAAGAGCCAGGTCTCAGTATGGGTGACCAGGATGAAGACCTTAAACTTAAAGGAACACCTTAGCTCTGAGCTATGGGTAGTTTCTGAAAAGAAATACAGAAAAAAAAAAAAAAAAACAGAGCTAGTAACAGTAAGGGAAGAAAGTAGCAGCCCAGGAAAAGGACACAGCAAAATCCAGATGCACAGAATCAGAAATTGTTTTTTGTTGTTTTTTTCTGTTGGGGGAGAAAAGGAAGTTACACCAAAACACTGAAGTACTTTATATTGGAAATTGTCAATGTGATGGATGCTAATGCTCATTTCCTGGCTCTATCCATGCCATCGAGGCAAGAGTTGAACAGTTTACAAGAAGGAAAATAAACAGCTAATTCCACAAATATTGGTCCAGAAGTAATTCTAGAGGACCACATTTGTAGAGAATTCATAGAGGAACCAAATTTATGTTAATAAAAGCCTTGCCATTGACTCAGCCAGGGAAAGAGACACAGTTAAAGAAAGAAACACTGAGCTTCCCATATGTTCTCTTCAACAGATTTTAAAAATGTAAAGCTTGGATCTGCAGAAGGTATAAAAGAGGAAAGTCTATTTTTTTTCTCAGAACTATTTAAAAAAAAGACAGTCTTAGCTTCCATTAGGGATGCTCCAATCAGGTTTTTTGCTGCCGATTCTGATACCAATCACCCACGAGGCCTATCTCTGCCCATCATCGATCTTTGCCGATTGCCTGGATTGACTGTTTATTTTTTGCGTTAGTTATAAATGATACTATGTGATCTGGCAAAATTAAAAAATTATCTGGTAATAAATTCACCAAATTAACGTAAACATGCAACATACTTGCAAGCACAATACTGCAGCTACCCAGCTAAACAACATTTAACAGTAAGGTTCTCTGTACCATAAACTATACATGAGTCAAATAAGTCTCACAACACTGGCTTTAACAAATAATGTCTAGTAAAAGAGGGAAACGTTCATTCAAAGTCAAATACAGGTTGTATCAAAATAAACAATCCTAAGTTACTGAATCAAAACTTCCTAAGAGCATGGCTAGCTGATTAATGCTGGTCCTGATTGGCTAGCTGATTAATGCTGGTTCTGATTGGTTGTTTCTGACTGAGCGGAGTAATTCTGCAGAACACAGGAGGAGGGAGAGGAGATTGATTATGTATTTATTTTTTTCATAAATTATCTCTCATGTTTGGACATAGCGAAAGTTTTAATATGTGAAATCTTTGTTGTTGTTTACGTCACACGCTGCGGCTTTAAGCAGACGTTCAGGATGGAGCTCTGTATGTGAATACTACACCGTCCTTACAAGCAAAACCTCTGGAGGGATGACATGTTCGCATACACCTCAGAAAGGATGTAGTTGTACCCCTGTTGCAGTAGCTATTATTTTATTTTAGTATATACATTGATATAGCAAATAAATAAAACACAAGAACAAAAGGACACAGAGCATGCTCATTGCTCTTTGATTGTTTTTGTCACCTGTCATGTGGCAGACATTACTTTGTGCTGCCTGGCTTCATGCAGCGGGAGAGAGGCTGAGAACAGTCACGATGTGCCCCTTGTGCTTGGTTACTTCTTGCTTGTTGCTCTTTGGTCAGTGTTCATAGTTGAGCGTTGTTTACCGTCAGGGCATTGCCTTCATTGCTATGTTTAATGGTGAAGACAGTGGTGGTTTCTGAGATGGGCGATATGGGCAACCGCCCAGGGCGTTATCTTGTAGGGATGGCATGAGACCACCACAGTTTGTAGCACAGAGATGGAGCAGAACGAAGAGTTTGTTGTGCTTTTAATATTGGTTAAATGTATTTCAGCTCTTAGTATTTAATATCTAGGTGTTTTTATGGGAATGTGAATCTTTCAGATCAATTTGAGAAAAAATTTTGATCACATTTCTCATTTTATTGTGTCATGTACCGCGGGGCACTGGTCTTGGTCTTGCCTCGGTCTTGACTTCCCTTGGTCTTGGTCTTGCCTTGGTCTCGGATGCTAAAAGTCTTGGTCTTGCCTCGGTCTCCATACACTCTGGTCTTGGTCTTGTCTTTAACTCAGGTTAGTTGGTCTTGACTACAACACTGCCAGTGACCACTGGAGATTGGCACATAAACTCTTAACATACCTGTCTCCAATGACACAAAATAAGAAAACTCTATTTTATGTGTCATATGTGTTAAACCATTAGGCAACCAAGTTTCTAATTTAATAAGATTATAAGGTCTTCTAATATTATTTGTAAAGTTTTGAGATATCTCAGTTCAGATAATTGATTCAATCAAATTAGATTTTGTCAGACCAGAACTTAAAAAAAAAATTGGATTTGACTTTAGAAACTCCGGTTGCAAATTTAGTAGGTAGGGAAGAAGATAAAAGGAATTATTATCAACACATTTTTCCTTTAGATGATCAAAACTCATAAATAAAGCAGCATTACCAGTGTATTTTTCAAAGATGTTTTTTATAGGCAGTTTAACGGTTTGAAGGTAATGAATGTTTACTCCCTCTGAGTAACTGTCCAGAACAGCCTTGGATGCAGTTGAACAGCTTATTTTCCAAGAGACAGATGGATTATAAGACACTGCTGACACATAATTATTTTTCAGGTGGAGAAAAGTCTCTTTTTTTTTGGATGCATCTGAGTTGTGTTTACCCATGATAAACAGATTTGTGTGTGTATGAAAGCATTCTTGGCTGGTTAGTTTGTACCATATGGTGTCTCATCAAGACTTTTGCCAACAAAGATGGAATTAAAGGCACATTAATTTCAGCAAGATGTTGAGGATTGAAACAGAGGCTGTGAAGCAGATGATGGATGGAATCACATGGGTTCAGACAATGTATGTTATGGATGGGTTGATGGAGTTCCAAATAGTTAAGATTGGTTTGATGAGTATGGACAGCTTTGGAACGGCCATGACTGCAGTCGCACTGTGAATAAAAGCTCGCTCTCAGATTTCACTTTATCTTTCTATTGACTCGTCAGAATGTGCTTGACATTCAAACAGAAAGATTTACAAGCTCCATTTGCCACCGAATTGATCTGTCAAAGGCAGCTTTGATGGAATATTGAGGAAAGTAAACATGCATTTATAGTTTTCATTTGACTGATTGATGTATTTTTTTCGTCCTTTATCTACTGTTAGGCTTTAGCAGATTTTCTGTTTCAGCAAAAGAAGCTCTCCCTTTGCTCTTGGTGTTGTTCTCCAAGCTGTTGGTTGGACTTAAATAAACTTTCTGATTCTGTGGACTTGAGTAATCCTCCCTCTGACAAAGAAAAGTGAGGAGATTATCTGAGGACATAGCAGCTATAATTCCCTTGTGGTGCATTATGAATTTTGGTAAAATGATGAGCATTATAATTTTTAGAGGAAGTGGTAGTTTTTGCCAAGAGCTTTATGGCTCGCACATGTTAGGAGGGGTTGATTTAATCCTTTTTTTCATCACTCACAGTTGGACTCTGACTCTTGAGGCTAACATTCTGTCTAATGACTGCAGTAAAGATTGAAAAAGTGTTGAAAAGTAAACAAAGTAAGAAGTTTTTCTCAGTTAGGGTGAGTGTGTTATGATATAGAGGCCTAAAGGGGAAGGGTTCAGTCTGCAGCATGTGGCACAGGCAGATGTCTTGCTTCACAGCGATGCCTAATGGTTTTCTTTTGATCTTGCTTTCTGAGGGCATGTTCGAGGACAGCTTTTTAAAGCGTCTCTCGTTTTGTGTCAGTAGGTATTAATTTACTGGAAGCCATCTGAATTAATATGATGATTCTGCCCTCATGTTTTCTCTTCCAGATCACCTCAAAGTGGCGCTAGAGGAGTACATGGTACGCCTGCCGAAGGTTCGCATCCTGAGGACGAAGAAGAGGGAGGGTCTGATCAGGACTCGGCTGCTGGGAGCCGCCGCCGCCACTGGGGAGGTCATCACATTCCTGGACTCTCACTGCGAGGCCAACGTCAACTGGCTGCCGCCTCTGATGGGTGAGCAAAGCTTCTCAGCTTCACCACCATCACATTAACTGTAATTCAATGTACAGAAATCAAGACCCAAAAGATTGCTGGTCAGCAAGGGTGCCGGACAACTAACCTGAATGACTTAACAAGGATTTAGCTTTTTATTAGTACAGAACCTCATAGGGGACATGGGGGAATATTTTTCTTTTGCATTACATCGCAGAATTATTGCATTCCTTTGCAATGATGATTTTTTTATTTATGTGACATCTTGAATATTGAAAGTTTCTGCTGCTAACGCTTTTTTTAAGGTTGTTAACATCTTGTTTGTGAGATAGCTGAAGTTTTTTTTTTTTTTTTTTTGGATGCAAATATATGTGCATAATGCCCCAGAGGGAAAACAGGTCAGATATGGACTTTCCATCCCTACTTTAAAACACAACAAAAACTTTCTGTAAGAAAAGAAAGAAAAAATACAACCAAACTATTTGAACTTTTTTGAGTTATTTCCACAGGGTAATATTGCCATCTGACAGTTTAGGTTGTGCCTTTTTGTGTTGGAAGTCTGAATGACTAATAAAGGCCTGTTTCCATGTGCAGTCCCATCTCTACTACAAGATTATGCAAATAAAATTGAACACACAGTTAATAGATCAATTTAATCAATTTCAGTTTTCTTTGAGGACAGAACCAGATTACTTCCATTCATTAGTCAAAGCATAACTTCTATCTACTTAATATTATACTCAGAAAAGTGCATGACACAAATCCTATTCTTTGCTGATTCATTTATAGACTAATTATGGTAGAATGTCTTTGTTTTTATGGTTTTAATCATCAGGCATAAGAAATATTGGTATTTTATCAAAGTAACTTACTGTCTCTCTATTAGAGCTGATCAACTGGCAATCGCAGATGTCAGGCTGTTTAATTGGTGGATTTCTAACATTTTTGCTACATTTATGTTGACTAAGATTCACAAAATGTTAATTTTCTTCAATTATTTTATGGTAAAAGAATAGCTGTTTTAGTAGGATTTAATCAGCCACCAGGTGTTTTCTATTGACTCAAATTAAATACTTGTAATACTGTTTGGCACTTTGATGGTTTATAACCAGTGTACGTCGGACCGCTTTTTTCAGTAACGAGTAATCTAACGCGTTGCTATTTCAAATCCAGTAATCAGATTAAAGTTACT
>CAEFZY010028640.1:0-20462 GCA_903066815.1 Brachyrhaphis roseni | reverse complement strand
TCCATCTCTGGCCAGCTCCCCTGTCCTTTCTGAAGAAAAGTATCTAAAGATCATGATCCTGCCAAACATTTAGCATGATGTGCTTAGGGTGATGTGTTAGTTTTATGCCAAATATAATATTCTACATGCTGGCCAAAAGTGTTTTGGTCTGATCTGACACTAAGGAGGTATTAATATCTTTGCACAGCACAGCAAAAAAAAAAAAAAGGAAGATGATTTTTGGCTGAGAAATGTAGGTAGTTATAAACCAATCTATTTGATTAATAAATCGCCAATAAAATGTAGTTCAATATAAAACAATTAATCAGAACCTAACTGTTGTTTTTTCTAATTAATTTGATTAAAAAGGTTTAATCATATCATTGGGGATGTTCATTTAAAAAAATTATTTAAGGGGTCTTTAGCTGCTAGCTTCACAATCAGCTTAAAATCACTGATTATCATCTACCCAAATTAAGGTTTACAGATTGCTTGACCCCTTCTAGTCATGCCTAAATTTATGTTGCGATTCCTTTGTCATCTGAAGACAAGTGTCTGTTTTCAAAAATAATTTCCTCAGAAGCAAAGTCCGGTCAATCGTTACAAAAGACATTTTCACTTGAAATTCTCATTAACAGAAATACCTCCGCCAACGCTCCACCACTCCTATAGCAACGCTTCTGTCGCTCCCCACCCCTCCGCTCCCCCAAATCAGGCAATAAATGTTGTGAATTCCACAGAAGTTTGCACTATCTCCCTCCATCTTCTGTCACCATGGTCCTCAGCATGCGTTTCGCCTCCTTCCTAATCCCCCCAACTTCATCTGAAAGTCAGGATGACATCTTTGGCTCTCGTCGTGTCTGTGTGTGTTTGTGTTTTCTCTGACTTCTCTAATGTCCGCCTGCTTTTTTTGTCAAAGAGGCCGCGCAAGAACTCACTCGAGTAACTGGAATGGTTTTATTCGGCTAATAAATATATCAAAGCTCTAATTCTCCCTCTCACCCTCGGCCTAAACTGAGTTATCTTAGGAGCTTATATACTTCTTTATTTCCAGACAATAGTTCATTTGCTTTGAGCCAAGCTGAGAGCATCCTGGTCTCAGTAATTACTTTTTGCAGACATCTCCCGGGGTGCGGAGTGTCCAGACGACAGCCACATCCGTACTCTTGCACTCCAAAGGGTCACTGCGAGGACAGCGCTCGCCGTGGAAACCATGTGAGTGGCCATCTTTATCCTGCCGCTGCCGCATTCTCTTCACCCGCTGTCTGCAGCATAAAGGACGAGCGGCACTCCTTAGAGCCAGATATTATTAAGCTAAGGGCTTTGTAGGTGAGATTCCTTCTCTGTTGTGAAAACAAGAAGACCGTGACACAACATGCCAAAACCCAGACAGGTAATTAGAGGAGATGAGACACCTCAGTGACATTTATCGAAGGTGTGAAGCAAAAACACAAACAGCCACTTTAGATGTAAATGAGATCAAAAAGACCATTTTTTTAATTATTATAATTAAGGTAACCACATGGATTTAACCACTGAAAGACATTTATAGTGTGTGAATATTCTCCACTGGTGCAAAATTGGATCAGAGAAATATTGCTCTAAAAATTATAATGTCACCTATTAAAGCTTGCATTCACTTATTTACTGGGATAAAATAACACAGTCATATGTTGATGTTTGTACTCCTGATAAATTAATATGCAATGTAACTAATTTAAATCAGATATGGCCCTTCAACCAGGGCGGCATGGCAGAGGGGGGCACCACCAGAAAAGAAAAACTCTACATTATCTGTGAGTATTGCAGACAATCCATTTCAAAGCTTTCAACTGAACCAATTGGCTTTTCAGTGTTTTTGTGTGATATGGACTGAATTTTAACACTTGTAGATCAAAATCTAAAATACTTAGCCTAATCAAATCTGACCTGGATTCAACCACACTAAGCAGATTTTTTAAAACAATTTTAAGTTTATGAAACATTTATTTAAGATGAAACCTATGAAGATTTGGATAAATGTTCTCCTCGGTGATCTGCATGCTGACACCCTCAAACGAGAGCATAAACTCAACCAAAGGAGATGTTACTATGGAAAAACCTGATCAGGAGCTTACAGATTGTAATATAATTTAGATATATTTGGGAAGGTGACAAGGGGTAATTATATTACTTTTATCCCACTGTTCTTTTTCTTTGAATTATAATAATCACTGTTGTTATTATTATGTATTTTGGTCAATAGCTTCCACATTAAGAGTAACTACTGAAGTTGTAAATTTTGTATTACAACTTTCTTCCAGTGCTATACATATATATATACACATATATATACACACTCTTCCTTAGTGGCCCCAGGAAGAGCCTTTATAATGAATATCAGCATATGTGCATGATAAATAGAATTTAGAAGTCAGAATCATATAACTAAAGAACTTGGTTGGCCTTTTCATTTTAGTTCAATGTTGGTCAGTAAAGTTAAAAGTACTTTTTGGTGCAAAACATTAATTGTCAGGCTTATATTATAAATAGGAAGTGAGTGTCATTGTTACAAGACACGTGTGTTCAGGTGAAAGGCACAAATGTCTCCTCCATCAAAAACAGTCTCTCTCTTTTTGAAACATAGATGTTGTAACAACAAATCTTCAGTTTAATGAAAAGAAGGAGTCAAACTCAAGAAAAAATCACACAACGTAATTCAGGCCACAGCTGGGACAAATAGCTCAGGCAGATTTGGTTTGTGAGCATAAAGTTTATCATGTCAAGAAATCATGTCTTTTACAGGCGTTACAGTCTAAAACATCTGCTGCTGTCCACAGACTTTTTCTAATAAAATAATCAAGCTCTTCAAATAATTTACTGCATTTTTAGCCATGATAACTAGCTTAATATGTGTCTTTTTTTTCACTGCTTATGTTCCTTCCCCTTTGGGGTCTAACAAAGTGTTGTCATGGATAAACTAATTGCAGACTTGCGACAAAGAATGTCATTTAATGCTTTAATAGTTACAGTACTGTCACCCAGTTAAATCCTTCGAAGGCTGAATATGTAGAAAAAAAAAATCCAGAATTGCAAAGCCACTGCATAGCTCCCTCATCTAAAGCAAACTATTCTGGTGAACAACAACTACAACAAATTCAAACTAGAGACTTGTGTGGACTTAATGTTAGGCTTTGTTGACAGTTCACCACTTGAACTATCATGAGGTGCAAGCCTGGTGTGAAACTGAAATGTAAACTAAAAGAAACATACAACTTTCACAATTAAGTCCTTAATACAGTAAATCCGTCTTATCTGGATGCTACTCTAGCCATTGTGCTGTGTGCTCGTCTAATGACCGCTGGGTCACATTTGACCTGCTCGTACTCCGTAATTAGTGCTTTCAGAAAACAGAGGTCAGCACCTTGATGCCCTACTGTGACCTTTACCAGTGTAGCAAAAGGCAACATGATTATCAGCTCATCATAACAACAATAATCCATACGGTTACATATGAAAATAATTTGTTTGTCCCGTCTTTCTGTCCAGTTGTCTCTGGGGACCGAGCTCCACTAACAGAGTTTTGATGCGCACTGCATTGATTAGCCTCCTCCCTTTGCAGTTCACAACAGACTATCATCCTTTGTGCGCCGCTCAGCCTTTTGGTGGGTTTTGACAGTTTTATTATAAGGAGCAAAGCGGCCCAAATAAACAGAGGATTAACAGCCGTCCCTCGCTAACGTTTCCAAAGGTTAGTAAATCTCACCATATGGATTTTTTGGTGTCTCCCCCAAATGTCATGGCTTAATTATTAACTGCGGGGCCATTTTGGAGAGAGATTTGCACTTTTACAATATTGTTGTGCCTGGTGAGGTTAAGTGTTGAGAGTTCATGGAAGGCCGTTGTCTCCCCCTCCCCCCTTTGTGTTTAATGAAGATGGATTTAGTGACGAAATGTTGAGTGTAATAAGGACAGCGTGACCTTTAAGGCTTCGCCACAAGTAGAAAACATGCTGATGGTTTGAACTAACAAATAATAAAACTGCAATAAAAAAAAGAGCGCATCCAAGCTGCCGCTGAATGATTTCTAACAAAGTGAGACTCCATGCTTCCATATTAGCAGATATTTTTCATATGCATTTTGACTGATCATTTTTATGGAATTGTGAGAGATGTTGGGTTTTTTTCTCCCTCTTCCAATAGATAAGGGTCTATGAGCTCTAACTCAAGATTATAACCAGCCGTGGACAACAGGGGTTGTGACCTCCCAGTGTGCCTGTTATGAGTAAATATTGATTACACTGTGGTCAGTGGATAAATGGAGCCACTTGAGCAAAACACTATTATGTTGCACGCTGTTTTTTTTTCTTACAAGCAGTATTATCTGCTTTCCACTGGAGCCCTGTTCTGTCCCCTCTGCAGCGCTTTTCACCGGCATGTGTGGCTCCTCAGCAGGTTCAGGTTTGTTGGAGCTCCTGTTTGGTAGAGTGAAGCCTTCGGGGCTTTTCATTGGAACAAGACAAAGACTCTCAAAGTCCTCACGTCTGCACTGTCTTTAGAGAGCTACTGTACGTTGGTGAGTGTGCGTGAGATGCTAGACGACAGAGCAGGAGTTCAAGTGTTGCTCAATTCCTAAGGCTCGCTTTGGTGAAAGCATTCTGTTGACTCACGTTGTTTTCTTTTACAAGCAGTAACGACTACTTCGTTAGAACACAATGTCAAATATCAGCAAGAGCACGACCGGTCTGTTTTGAGAGTCACAAGTCGGCAAGTGATGTCAACAAACTACTTACATAAATCTGAAAGTCAGAGCGATGAACGAAAACTTTAACGCATGTAACTGTGTCGATCAAGATTCGACCAGGACATAATATTCTGTAGCCGTGACATATAGTGAGGAGATGGTTAAAAAAATTATAAATAAAAAAAAATGGAGGAAAAACCACTGAAGCTGAAGCCACCACGTCACCATAACAACAGTTTATATTGAGGTGTTTTCAATAATTTTGCATAATTATACATAATTGTGGAGGTTGTTGAAGACCATGGTGGGGGTGCTGAGGGACTATCTTCTGAAAGCAGGAAATAGCAAAGACAAACCTATTTGGCAAGTACAGAAGTTTATGAGATGTGTTGCAATTCAGCCACTTTCTAATGTTGGGTCCTGTTGGTTGTAGAGAGTATCGTGCAGCCTGAGTACTGTGTGATGGAGTCCGTAACGTTGAGCTTTAACTGCTGACAAAGCACTAAATGTCTGTGAAGAAATACACTTCTGGTCCTAAATTTATCACATACCACAGCAAGGGCTACAATATTGTTGTATTTTTAACAGTGGCAGAGATAACACAATAAGTACGGTGTAAAATGATAAAAACCAGATCTGCATGGAGACCTTTGCAGCATAGTATGGAACTGGAAAATAGGCAAAAATTACAGACATTGTTCTGCTTACAGACACAGAAACGTAATAATGATTGAGTGTTGATGTCAGTAAAGAAGTAAACAATCTTTATTGACATACTACCTTTCACGGGTCAGAAACTATAAAGTGGTTTACAATAAAAGCAGACATAACTGTATGCAGATAGATTACAAATGCTTGTTTTAATTAGTCCAGCTGTCTTCTCTGTGCAACAGGATAAATGGCTTAAACTATTTACCTTTAAATATTATATTTAATAAATTAGAATATTATTGAAAAGATCATTTATTTCAGTATGTCAGCTCACTAAGCTAAACACATTATATAAATTATCTGCGAGTACACTCAGACTGATGTCTCCAAGCTTTTATTATTTTTTAAATACAATGATTTATGTGCAAACATCTTGTAAAAGCAGCATTTAAAATTAGAAAAAGGTACTTATAATCTGCGAAATGAGCCTCATCAGGACATATATTTAACTTTTTGAAAATGACTGTTCGTAATTGTACACTTATCTTTGACAGCTTGTGAAGCACAGAGTGAAGCCCTGCACATCGTGGTACATGGACTAAGAGAATAGTTTCATAAATCATAAATCATAGCCTTAAACCTCATCATGTAGCTTCTCAAAAGATAAAAACCTAATTAAAAATGTCAAACGTGTAATATTTTATTTCTACAAGTTTACCAATGTGACACATTCACAAGCAGCACCCTTACGGCAATTATGGCAAGGCCTTTGAGCATTTAACCTCCAAGAAGACACTATAGACCAAGAATAAATTCAAAAGAGCATTTCATATATCTGGAATGGTACTCTTCCTGTACACAACAAACATTTTAGCTAGCTCAAACATCACTCTCTCAGGAACATTTTCCATGCATTTGTATTGAATTTGCAGTTGCACCTATCTACATATAGTTTCTTCCTAAAATAACCATTGTTCATTGCTGAGTTGAAATGATTATTTGAAGTAAGTAAATAAGTAATTTAAGTGATAATTCGGCAGAGGTTTTTTTTTGTTTTGTTTTGATTGAATGTTAAAATGACTTGCCATACATTACTGCTCTAATTAGGCAGCTTCAAATGGGCAGATGTTTTAGCTGCATAATATTGTTCAGGTCTCCTGAAGTATCATGATGTAACAATGCTCTCTGCAAACAAAAATTAAATGATTTTTACACTGTCCCTATTTTTTTATATCTCGCTTTAGTGAGATGTGCTTTACGTATATTGAGCATTGGCGGTTCACCACCTTTGACATCTATTTCCAGTATAACTAATCATTGATTCTTCTATAAATGTCCACTCACTGAAAAATGCTGATAGTTTAATGGCGTTTTTTTGTTTTTTTTTTAATCGTATTCACATAAACCATCATAATGTTTTAAAGACTGAAGTTACAAAAGATCAAAAGTCCACTTTGTCTCAATCTCTGTCCGACTGGCCGTTAAATCTGGATCCTCAATTACATTCTTGGTCTGGAATTGAACCAAATCATGGGGTCGATACACATGCTGCAGTTAAGATATTAAATCCTTATAACCTTTTAACAGAGCCTCACTTCAAACACCCTTGACAGTCCCTTTAAGGTGTGTCTGAATTAACACGAGCGCAAATTCAACTTAAAATTGCTCCATTGAATCTGGTAACATGAAGCAATGATTAGCTGTTTTTTAAATCCCCCGAACAAATGGAGGATTTTTGAGCCTCTCATCAACAGAGGTGTCAACGTTCAGATTTAGCTGATCTGCTTGTGAGGTGATTTAGAACTGGAGGCAGAAGGAGGCAGCAAGCCCTGACAAAGAGCTGCCATCGCACAGAAAACATACCCACAAACCCTTGCCTGTGGCTTGGCCTTTGAAGGTGCATGTCTCTTCTTGACACTTCTTGTCAACTTGCCTTGGGAACAGTGAATTCCATCCACTTGGTCCAAGGTTTTTCAGTGTGTGGCATGATGCAGAAGGGGGGAAAAAAATTAAAAAACAACACATAACTGTCTTTATTTCAGGTACCAAGTCACTAATACCTAAAGGCTATATTCCCAAAGTAATCCCTATTTTCCGTCCGGGTGGTTTGATTCAATGAAGGAAGAAGGTTCAAACTTCCTTGTATTTAAAAATAGAAACAATCCAAAGCAAAATACCAGCTTTAATATGCATATTCTTTTGCGCAAACAGGAATCTGACAGGGAATTTGGCATATTTGTGGCACTGCTGCAATTAGAAGAGAACGACATTAATAGATCATGCAGGGTGTAATACGATTAAAACATAAATATGCAAAGCACAGTGGGACACCAGCGGCGTGCTGGATGTTCTGGGCCAGATCCCAGACGTCCTCGGTGTTTACAGCGAAGACACTACAGGAAAATGGGATCGGAGTGCATTAATTTGAAATGTCTTCTCGTTTTGATTTTAGCAGGAATTAAGATGAAGACAAGCTAAAACAGTAAATGAGCACAGCAAGAGACACAAACGTGAAAATAACCTTACATGTGCGGAGGAAACAGGCATGAAAGCTGCCATGTGCTCAGTGAAGAGAAGAGATTTCTTGCTTTTATTACTACATGGAAAAAATAAGCAAAGATTTACAAGTTAACTAATGATTGTCATTATTTTTTTTGAATGGTCTCTAATGTGAGAGAAGGTGTGAAAAACACTGTGCATGTCTGGACAGGGATCTGCTTACTCCCAGGCAGCTGCAGTCGAGAGTGAAAGTCCTGTCTGTCTAACCGACTCCGGCCCCGCTGACACGTCCCGTCCTCTTCCAGGGGGCATTTGCTTTCTCTTTCAGCGGATTCATTCTCGGTGGTCCCGTGTTCAGTTTGGCTGATGAAGCAGACGGATCCCCTTGCAGCAGATTTACACGAGCTGTCAGGCGCGAGGTGGCTGTCCAATAACATAGGCTCCTGCAGTCCGTGTTCAAGGACCTTTGAGCTATTACATGGCCATTACCAGTGAAATCTCCGTGTGGAAGAGTGGCAGGGAAACCAATGTGTCGCTGTGACAAAAAGGCTCTCATTGCGAAAGGTTCCCCTACAGTCGAACGCGGGACGTCGAATCAATTTCAAATTAAGCCCTTGCAGCTGTAAGAGTTGTGTCTGGGCTGCTGCAGCATGTAGCTCGCTTTGACAAAGAGTAGAAAATGGTCGCCTTCCTTTATTTGTTCACTCAGACTATGCTGTGAAATGTTTATGTCCTTTGAAAAATTTCACGTTTTGTCACATTACAACTGCAATCTTCATTGCATGTTATTAGCATTTGGTGTGATTAAAAAAAATCACAAGAAAGTATAAATTATTAAATGAAAACAAAATGATAGCTGATTTTTAGTTGTTTTTTTTTAGAATAAAAGCTACAAATTCAGTTCCTTTTAGTCTAACTCTACCCTTATAAAATCCACTTATGCACACACTAATCTTAGTAAAATTAAAGCTGTCCTGTGAAGGCCTCAAATGTTTGTTAATTCACCAAGAAGGTGATGGCAGCATGATCTAATGTAGAGGAAACTCGCTGGAAGAAACCCAACTGGACTGGAGGTTTTACTTTCCAGCAGCACAAAAAGCCTAATATTACAACCACAACTCTGATAGAGGAGCTTAGATCAGAGTATATCTGTGTTTTAGATCGGCCTAGTCAAAGTCCAGAGCAAAATCTAATAGAGAATCTGGGCAAGATTTGAAAATGCATTTTTATAGATGGCCTCCATCTGATTTGACCCTGCTCAGACCATTTTGCAAAAACGAATTGTGCAAAAACCTTCAGCGTCTAGGTGTGCAAAGCTGGCAGAGACAAACTTCAGACTGACAGCTCTAATTTCGGAGAGAGTTGACTTTACACGGTATTGATTCCGACACATTTCAAATAAAATATGTTCAAATAAAAACTGAAACCTTTACAGCAGTTCATATTGTATATCTTAGGCTTAAGTGCATCCTGAATTGGTTCAGGGAAACGATGGAACCGGTAAAGCCTGTGCTGACAGCTGCTGACAGCTGACATGAGTTCATCAAATGTAAGTGATTTTGACAAAGCCTAAATGGCAACAAACGCCTTTTTGAGAATCCGACAACGTGCGACTGTGATGACGAAGGTGACGATGACAATTTTGATAAATGAACCTCTGCGTTGCACTTGCACCCAGCAGAATGTTGTTTGCTGTCAAAAATTAGCGCCGCAGATAACTTCTGTTTCACCGCGCTTTCTGATGAAATTTCATTCTCATCTTCCACATCTGTTTTTATTTTCCTGCTGGCTTCCACTGTCACAGTGCGGTTTTCACAGTTTTCTTTTTGTTTTGGGTGTTTCTCAATGTGCCCTCGCAAACCTCTCCAACCCAAGCAATAAATTTACATTTGCGTTTCTTCCATGGTTGCCCATATCTGCAACAGTGTTTCCTCTAGTTATTGTTCCAATCAATATCCTAAATATGACAGATGTGATTTGGTAAGCTTTTGGGAGGGATGGAGGGAGAGTGACAGTGAAGGCTGGTGTGTGTGTCCTGAATAAATGACAATAGAAAGAGTTCCGCAATGAGTTTATGATCAGCTTGTGAAAGCTTTTTAACGAAGCCTCTCTCCCCTCTGACACAATAGGCCACAACACCAGCGGAGGGAAGAATGTCTTCACAGCTAAATGACCATGACGTTTAAGTGTGTTATCACTCACTCCTCTTTCCGAGTGAAACAAAGTCCCTCATTCTGAGGGGGAGGAATCGTGTCTTGGATTAATTAGCTTGAGGAACTCCCAGTTTGGGGAGCTTAGCATGTGCAGGGTGATGTTTTCTTCAGAGTCTTTTCCACAGGGATAGGTTTGCACTCATCTTTGATAGTTAACCCCGCGTGACCCTTCCCTAGAGCCACAGACCGCTCCCACTTTTCTGCTCCTGCTTCTCATTAGGGCCTGTCCACTAGCCTGACGTGGTCTAAGCAGTCTGCCACCCAGGCCACGAAGACGCTGGGACTCTCCACGCTCGACACAATACGATGTGGATACGTGTAAAAGGATCTGTTTCATCAGTTAATAGCTTTGTCAGATTAATTCAGAAGGTGACATGAATTTAGACTCTTCAGACAGTTTACTGTCTGAAGAGTCAGGGTTGTTTTTGTCCTGGTGTTGCTGCGTAAGCGAACCTGAGCACACGGGATTCTCTCCGGTTACACTGCTGCAATATGTGATCAGACCTTCTCATACATATGTTAGCATTATGCTAAAACGATGCTAAATCTGTGTAGCTACAACCTTTTGAAAGTAATGTGGGTGATTCAGTACAACATAACCATAGAGTAGTGAATAAATGTTTAAATTGACTGAGGCTGTCAACTATTTAGCTTCATTTAGGATGTAACTGTTGGTGAAATGCTCTGAAAAGGCCTTACATTTAGTGACAACATCCCTTCGTTGCCGTGTAAATTACTGAGCCTTCAACATCAATAACTGAGTCCATGAAAGACTGACTAAAGTCTCTCCAAACAATTACACAAAATGATTAGTTTATATTTTAGTCAGAGCCAAAAACATATAATGGGGATGTTTTCAAATACCTTTTTTACTACTTTTGTTAGCGATTAGCACAGTTAGCGTTGTTAGCTAACTGTAATAGTAACAGTACATTTTCAAAGTATTCGGAATGCTGACATTTACAAATCTTTTATGCTCAATGACAGGGAGAGAATAGAAATACATAAAAAAAACTGGAATACAGTCAATGAATTAGAATATGTTTCAAATGTTCATTTGTTTTCGGTAACTCAATTCCCCAAGCGAAACACGTCATTTAGATTAATTACAAATAGACTGATGTGTTCAAGCTTTTATCTCTGCTAATTATGATATTTTTGTTTTGCTGACAGCTAGAAAATACACAATGTTTTAATACATAAACGTCGGCGTAATAAATAATATGTTTAACATATGCCTAAAGGTTGTTATTTTCTAAAAGTTTCTTTTAATCTGACAAACAAGGCCCTTAGAGCACATATTGGAACTGATTCAAAGCAGCCTTCTGCATTGATGTTAACCTTCATGTTGTCCATCTGTTGAGCTCTGGAGTTTTCTCCTCAGTTATTATCACTGTAACAATTTGAGAAACTTCCACCATTTCAAATATTTACACACAACACATACTCTGTCTTGCATTATCTCCATCCACTAAATCATCTCAGAAGAAGGTGATGATGAAGAGCTTAGTGCTCGTTCTGCAGAAACAGACTGAGAATAAGCTTTTGCAGCATAATCCCCCTGCATATTTAAACCTTCAGTAGTCTACACCCTTTTAAAAAATACATAGATGTGTTTCAAGCATTTGATTATGTATGGGTTTTTGAGATTATCGTGTATGTTCAACGTGTATGTAGATTGTGCAACAATTTTACTGGCCACATCTTACTTTAGTAGTCTGGTAAAAAAAAAATTAGAAAGCAAAACAAGGCCTGTTTAAATATATAGTACCATGTAAGTATGGCAGTGCAGTTGGTTTCCACAAACTCAAAGGAGAACTATAACCAAAAAAGCTTTGGAAACCATTGCATAAAAACAAAGAAATGTTCAAATGTATATTTAATCTATAGTTTCACACATCAGTCAGCGATTAATGCAACAACAACAAAAAAAATCTTTTAGTCTTAATTTTAAAAAGCCAACAATTTCTGCACCTGTGTGGTCTGGAGCAAAGCATAGGAAACTAAATGCTGTGGAGTAATGAAAATGTAAATAAAAACATTTATTTCCTGCTCTTCTGATGAATGTGTATTTAGACTTTTAAATGTTCTTCATTACAAACTCTTTATGTAAAACCTTCCTCCCATTTAAACTGACTTATCAAAAATATTTTTTAAATGTTCTGAACTTTTATGGTGCATTTTTAAATACAAATGGTTTTGCAATGCAGCTTAATCAGCACAAAAATGATTTTACGTAACTGTTTATTCTTACATTATTCTTTTTTCTTTTTTTTTTCATCCAAGCAGATATTTCGACTTTGGCTGCATGATGGTGATAAATTTATACTTAATTGTTAATATCCGATCAGGAAATTTTACTGGAGGACAGAAAATACTTACTCCCAGTGAATTGGGTCTTTTACATGCAGTATCCAAACAACTTACTTTGACTTTTAGGCAGTAGCATTAACTGATTTTCTTTACTTTTATGTTGGCAAAACAGAAAATCAATAAATAAAATTGCCCAAATATCACACGCATTTCCAAACATAAACCAATATACTTGGTATATAAGAAATACAAAAGTGTCTATTTGAAGAATTATAATTATTGTTTTACACTGCAGGCAATGGAGTTGAAACCACAGCTGAGTCATTATCACTGTATCACCACTATCTCTGCATATGATGAGACATGAATTCGTCTGACCTGCTTGGGGCAGGACAAAGGACTGAATTGAAAGCAGGGCACCTAGAGGACAAGCTGGCGGCCGGCCCAGCTGAGGAACACCAGCCAGCCGCCACCTGCATACTGCTGCTGCCCACCCGCCCGCCCCCACCCAAGCTGCCCCCTTTCCTCCCCCACTTTGCAGCTCTGACCAGCCTCATCTGCATCCCAGCCGTGTCCCTACTCCCACTCCCAATATCTGCCCGGTCCATCTCATCCGCCCATCACGCCAGCTGAACCCAAAGACGGAGACATCAGCTGGGAACAGATGTCTCAAGTAATCAGTGTGCCGTTTCTCGGAGGCAGAGCTTGTCAGATCTTTAATGTTAGACTGTAGCTAAGCTTCTGGTTGTGTGGATTTTCTTTTTTGACATTTGAAATTATGGACAAAAGCTGTCATATTATCACCTGTGGGACATTTGTTGGAACTCAGGCTCTATGTGACACAAAACTTTGCTCCAAATGACGTCACTTCCTCAATACTACTTTGTGCTATGATTTAAATGCAAGAAAAATCATCACTCTAATGTGGAACAAACATTTACCCACCTTCACCAAGCATGTGGGTGAAGAAAATGTCTTCTTTCATGTTGTTGGAAATGCTAGCCTATATTGTCAAAGGAAAAGCAGAGGAGTTTGAAAACATATGCAGACCTTGGTTGGACTTTTTGAGACACAAAATGCAGAATTTAATAGGGCTAATAATGTAAGAATAATAGGGCTTTACTTTTTTTCTTTTCTTTTTTCAGGCTTACTTCATTTAATAAAGTTCAAAATGCTAATAAAAATATTTTTTGACAACAAATTAACTTTGTTTTTGTTGTTGTTGTTTTTTTGTGTTTTTTTTTTTTTTTTGCATTTTACGTGCTAAAATGTAAAAAAAATAATAATAACTGGAATATTTTACATGCATTTTTGCCAGCCTGAAAAAGAAAACTGGCATCATTGTTCGTATAATCAACATGGATTATCTTGTTTGTCTCTCTTTGTGCCCAGTAAATTGAACCTGACAGTTCTAGCCCTGTTTTTGATCTCTGACCATTAAAGGCTGCAGCATTAAGCATATGAATGCTTTTGAAATATCTCAAAGTTACCGGTAAGGATTTGATTAATTGGCTTGTTTGCTTTTCATGTGTTCTGCCTCTGTACAGCTTCAGGGCTACAAGTGTGCTTCTCTCTCAGTTCAACAGTGCCCCCTGGAAAACAGCTGGCGTATTGCAAGTCAGAAAAGCCATCTGAGGGTGGGGGAAAAAAAGGTGACAGAACAACAGACCGATCACTTAGCCTGCCACTGGAGAGGCTTTTTCTCACGCAAACATTCACACGTTGCAGATCCATGATGTTAAGGTGAAAATTCGACGTGCAAAACCAGGAGATTTTCATTATAAAGATGATTTAAACACCTGCAGGGATGATGTCGCAACTATTAGCATACTTGCTAATAACAAAGACTCACTTCTTCCACCTCTGTTTTTTCTGCCTGAGTCGGCCCCCGTTTAAATTTTTACTTTTACCAAGATCACTGTTTACAATTCATTTCCCGTCAAACTCGGATGTCACAACCCAGCTGACCCTTGCCCCCCCGAGTAAAACCAATATCTAAACACTGAGCCGGGATGACAGCGGAGCCAGACAGGGAGCACTGGGATGCCAATGCCAGACAATAAGAAAAAGGCCAAACCGAGGATGGTAGAAATTCTCCTCCCAGCTGTAGACCCTCGTTGGGTCCCTCCTCTGAATTCCTGAGCTCTCCTGAAGGAGCCCTCGAGGCTGGCAGAATGGGTGTGCTGTGGGAGTCAGTCCTGTTTCTCTAAACCCACACATGGGAAGGAGAGGTCCGAGGGGGCAACGGGGGAGCTTGGGGGGTACGTGTGCGCTTGATAAAACTGCATTTTTGACCCCCTCGTGTCGCTGCTGTCTCTGCTGCGGCGTCTGATTCACGCCGAGGCGTAGTCGGGGCCCTCCAGACTCGTCTCCGAGATTCACGCCAAGACTAATTCAGCGGCTTGTTGCGGGCGACAGTGTTTGACACCGAGCATCAGCTTTCCGAGGTGCACTAATGAGAGAGTTCAGGGAAGGTTAAAGGGTTAGTGTGCTTTACTACTGCTCTAACCTTGATCACCAAGGTAATTATGAGGCTGGGGGTGAAGGGACTGTGGACACGCCTGGGGCTGTGGACATGGCAATACATTAGAGTACAATATCTCAGCTGAAGTAGGTGTGCTTTACTTATTGGTCAAAAACACACACAAACCTTTCTGTTTTAATATTTCTCACCCAGCTCCAAATTAATCTAGTGGAAAAGATATTATTTTGGGTTGTTTTTTTCTGATTGATTTCCTTATAAATTCTTAACTTTTAATAAAAATAAAATAAAATAAATACTTATTTAAAAGACAGGTTATATATTTACATGAAAAAAAAGATAAAGGTTTAAATTTTATTAAAGTATATTTTGGAAACTCATTTCCAATTTGTTCGATTAAAATAATCAAAGGAAAAAAATATAAAGCATATTTATTTATTTAAGAAACAAAAATTACATTTAACAAAAAGGCATGAGACATTATCTTCAAAGAAAGTTGTCTATAATGAATTACTTTATATTTACATAAAAAAAACAAAATAAGGTGAAGGAAATTTTGCATCATGAATTGACCCTTGTAATAGTTTCCCTTTTATTGTTATTTATGTATGAATATTACATACACACAACATGTTTGTCTTCAGAGTGATGTGTGTCTCCATTGAGTGACCAAATGAAACAAACTCAAACCTGAAGCTCACTGATGTCCTTGCAAGAAACCCACTCTAACGTAAAATCCACTGAGAAAGGAACTTAACTACTAGTAAAATTACTTTCTTTACTACCACTACTGCTAATAATAATAATAATAATAATAATAATAATAATAATAATAATAACAGTCTAAAAAATAGTGGTATGTTGTGAAGGTATGCACCTTTCTGAAGGGCGATCCAGACGCTGAAGGAGGCTGTCATTCTGCATGAAAGCTGACAAGTCATATCATGTGTGTTCATCTGCATGCAGCGGCTCTCCTGAGGGCTCAGACTGTGGACTCTGTGTGCAGGACCAGTTTTGGCCCTCAGATCGGGGGAGCGGTTCTTGAGGCGATCCATTATCAGTAGTGGGTCAGGGTCGCACAATGGGGGCACTTTGTCGGATCTGTCGGGGATGCACTGCGGTAGGCAGAGGGCTTGCTTTGATCTTGGTGCGTATGTTCACCGAAGTGTGCCATGTCTGAAAACTGATCCTCTAAGTGACATTGCCCTCCCATAACCGTCGGGGTCCGTATCTTTCTTCTGTAAAAAAAAAAAAAAAAAAAAAAAGAAAACGATGAATGTTTACCTGTATTCCCCGCAAGACAGCTGCGTCTGCATGGAGCAAAAATTGCAGCCTCACGCAAGAAGCTTTGATGATATCTCTGTTGCCCGTCCTCTGTATAGCAGATAAACGGGCAGTTAACAGTTGGCTTGTGTGTGTGCATGAATGCATGCAAGTGTGCATCTGTGTGAAGCCGGGACTGCCTGGTGTTTGTAGTTTTTGTAGTCCTGAGGGCCCCCGGTGGGTGTGCTCACTTTAAAGGGCCCAGTGAACTGTGAGGACTTGAGACATGAGACCGTGCCGCCCAACTGGCCCAGAGGATACGGGTTCACTCGGAGAATGTGAGCCGGGCAGGGGAACTGGGCCGAGACGAGCTCCCACAAATAGCCGTCCCATTCCTGCGAGAGAGCAATCCCAGCTAAAAGATTTGCCTGTTGCTTAACAGAAGGAAATGCTGCATTGCAAACAATGCAAAAGAGGAACCAAGTGCTTCATATGTCCCAACCCTAAAAAAAAAGGTGCATGCTGTCGGCTCATGGATCGTTTTAGGCTTCTTAACACTCTTAAATGGTTCAAATCATCAAACGAACTTTGGCTAAAAGATTGCTTCATTTACTGGAGAAAAAAGTGTACAAACAACCATGTAAAAATAAAATAGTCCCCCAAATTAAAATATTAATCACCATGTTTGGTCCCTTTTTCCAACCTAATAATCTAAACCTAGCAATCTACAGACTTTCTAGAGCAGGATGAGAAAAAAATTAAATAATTTCACTTCCATCAGTCAGTTTCAAAGTCATTCCCACGGGCTTTGTATTTAAAACACTGTGGACTTTAATTGCTCCATTTAGGGTCAGTGTTAATGATTCGGCAAAGGAAGAAAAACTGGACCAAAAAGACATACTGTACATGTATCGCAAATACCAATACTGATCAAAAAGGATGCAAATGTCCATCTCACATTTTCATGTCCACATCCAAATGGCTCAGAAAGACACAGTCAAGGCTTTAAAATGTCCTAGTTCAAGTCTGAACTTAAATCTGACAGAGATGCTGTTGCCTGTCTTTAAAAAGACTAGTCATACTCAAACCCCCTCCAATGTGACTAAGTTGAAACAGTTCAGCAATGAAGAGTGGGGAAAATTTTCTCCACAAGGATTCAAAATAAAAACAACTTATTGCCAGTAATAAAACACACATTACCAATCACTCTTTTATTTCAAGTTCAATAACATCAATCTTTTTCCATCTATCATTTTATTAATGTACATGTCCTTCGGTAGCTAGCAACTCTGGATGGATCAGAGAGGAAGGAAGTAAGAAACCTTTGATCATTATGGAGACAGGATAGTACGGCTATAAGATTTTGATTTGTTGAGAACAACAGAAATAATTAAGATAAAAAAAGATTTGTTAAAGATTGATGATGTGGTTCACCTGAGGACCAAACGTCAAATTAAAATATCAAAACCAAACATCCTTCCATTTTGTGCATCGTTGACAGAAAGCCACTTGAATTTCCACTTACGTTTTACAATTCATGTAAGGAAGACAGCAAACACATGGATGATTTTCATCATGAGTGAACATCAGTCATGATGAAACATGGTGATGGCTGCATCATGCCGTGGAAGTGCTTCTGGGGACATATTTTGGTAGAGATTCAGCTTCCAGCAGAAAACATCATTTTGGAATACATTAGATCAAATCATACTCAAGATTTAGTCAATGTCCAAAATTTTAAAAGAAAATGATGCTCACAGATGCTCTCCATTCTCTCTGACTATGCTTGAACTACTCTGCAAAAAAACTGGGGGGAAAGAAGAAGGGGGCCGAGTGTGAGACTGTCTCTGCATATATATAAAACTGGCAGAGACATGCCCTCAAAAAACCGCACGAGTATTAATACCTTCTTCAAGGCACTGTATCAGAAATAACATTTACATTTCCACAAAAACATATTTTTCAGCAGTGTAGTGTGTGTGTGAGATTTATTTTTAGCCATGCAGATAGCTTGAGGAAGCCCTTATAGATTGCACCCTCCCAGGAGAGGAAAAACAGAGACTCCAGAAGTAAAGCGAACCCCAGCTGAGTGTTGATATCAGGTTGGGATGTTTGCTGTTTTAACATGAGCCTCTCTTTTCTTGTGTCCTGTTGTTTCTTCTCCTCTTCAAGGGTAGACGGGCAGACGAGGCCCGAGGCTGTATCTCCCCAGCTGGGATCTTAAGGTTAAGCTCCAAAGAGCAAAATACCAATGTTATTTCTTGCTGCATTTCCTTAGTTGCTACTCTATTTTACATCCTCCTCTGGACGTTTCCCATCGCACGGCTTTGCTCTTGTAATTTGGACGAGGTTCTCCAGTTCATCCTGAGGTAAAAGGTTAGGAAAACACAGTCTCTCAATGTTGCTGAGCTGTCCATTTTTAGTCCTCTGAAAGACGGAGATTCATCCATTTGTGGGCAAGACGTTAGAAAGTCGCAAAGAGCCGCAAAATTTATGATCGCGGAGTTGTCTAAGCAACTAGAGAACAGGAACACTTCTAGAGCACGTTCGCTTCTTCTTTGTTCACAGATAGCCGCATCCGTCAGGTCGGGCTCCAGAGGTACAGGGCTTGACAAAAATGTCAATTAAAGAGCAATTTAAATATTTAAGCAACAAAGTTAGTAAGCGGTCCCCTGGGCGCAGTTATGGGGGAGGAGGGGGTGGCGGAGAAGTAAATGCAGCCTCAGCTCCCTGGGGAGCAGCCTTAATGCCAGGCAGCCAGCGTGGATAGTTGGGAGGCATCACGGCTAGGGTTACAGTGTGAATTAAAGCTGACACTAAGAAGCGCTCCTCACAATGACCTGCAGAAAACGGCAGACAAAAGAGCCTATTTTGAAGCAGGACAAAGGGGAGGTTAGAGGAGATACCTGAGCCAAGGCCGACCGAGCCAGCGCGTCTGCGGAGCGACGGACGGCTGGTGTGACGAGACCACCGCCGTTATAAACCCACCTGTAGAAGAGACACGGGGAAAGATAGTCCTGCATGCCCACAGTGCTGGGCTTGCAAGGCCACATGACTCAAAAAGCTGAGATTTAAAACAAAATGAAAAAAGGGTTTTATCTGTATGCGTTGACATTTTGGTCTCAATCACAAGGTGTATAATTTCCTTAACATTTTAAACAAACATGTGTTTGTTGATACACCGTAAAAAGACATTTTGGAGAGTGTTAAATATTAGCTAATAAAATTATATAAAATTTTAATTAAGCATAGTAGTTTGCATATGTAATGTTCAGTAATGGTTAAATCTGGCGTCCTGCAGAGACAGTGAGGCTGAAATGTCTTTATGGGTTGTAATATGAGGTAATGTACAGCTAAGGAAAAAATTAACAGATCACTTAAAATGATCAGTTTCTCTGATTTTACTTTTTATATGTTTGAGCAAAATGAACAGTGTTCTTTTATTCTATGAACTACCGACAACATGTCTCCGAAATTCCGAGCAAACATTTAGTATTAATTTGCAGAAAACGAGAAATGGTCAAAATAGCAAAAGAGATGCAGTGCTTTTACACCTCAAATAATGCAAATAAAACAAGTTCATATTTATTTAGAAACAACAATACTCATTTTTTAACTCAGGAAGAGTTGAGAAATCAATATTTGGTGGAATAACCATGAGGTTTTCAAAGGGTGGTGGTCTCTTCCTTTTTTTTCAGAGCTCTATGACCTGAGTTAAAGTTAAGATCTGCACTTAGTGCAGAAATGTTACTTTGTATGAAGTTTTACAGTGCTTTACAAACATTTTCAAACTGCTTAAACTGCTTCACATTTTGACCTCTTGCAGCCCTGCCATACAGTGAATTTTGAAGTACTTAATAACTGTAAAGTGGCAGGAAAAACTTTTCACATCGTTTTACATTTTTATCACAAGGAGACATCTGAAAAGTGTGGCTTGCATATTGATTCTAGCCCTCTAGAATCTTTGTAGAACCATCTTTCACTGCAAATACAGCTGCATGTCTCTACCAGATTCCAGTGAAATTCTTGCCCATTCATCCATACAGAACAACTCAAGTTCAGTTAGACTGAATGGAGAGTGTCCGAATATCGGTTTTCAAGTCTTGCTACAGATTCTGAACTGGACTTGACGTAAATCATTCCGCTGCAGCTCTGCTGGCTCCGTTTTGACTGATTGTCCTTCTGGAAGGAGAGCCTCTGCTCCAGTCTCAAATCTCCTGCAACTTCCAACGGGTTTTCTTCCCAGGTTGCCGAGTATTTACCTCCATCTCTGGCCAGCTCCCCTGTCCTTTCTGAAGAAAAGTATCTAAAGATCATGATCCTGCCAAACATTTAGCATG
>CAEFZY010028639.1:0-46069 GCA_903066815.1 Brachyrhaphis roseni | reverse complement strand
TTAAAAAAAACATACCGGTAAAAGTCACTGAGAGCCGTCTTCATCTTCCTCCTGTGCACTGAGACGTGTTAAGTTACATTAAACTTGCGTCTTCCTCGACACATATATTCCACCTGTCTCACTCTTACCTTTTCTGCTCGAGCGCCCCTGGTGGCCATTAGAAAAAAATGCATAATTAAGCCGCATCATTATATAAGCCGCAGGGTTGAAAGTGTGTGACAAAAGTTGCGGCTTATAGTCCGGAAATTACGGTACTAGATTTGAGTCCTACCCTGCTCCACCTTTAAATTGGTTCAATCCAGCTTACTCTGTGTGCTTTATTTTCAAATAAAGGGGTTTTTCTTTACCAAGGAATGGATTGTGTGTGTGCTTCTGTGAGTTTTCTTTATTTACATAGTAAATCTTCACACCCATCATCACTGGGATACTGATCAACAATTGTAATGTCTATCCAAGTCAGTAGATTACAACAAAGTCATCAAACTTCAAAAGAACAATGTCATTGTTGGTGCTGGAAAAGGTTAGCAGCAGCACCCTCACTTTCAAAAACAGAGCCATTTCTCAACTGTTAAGTCTCATTCTAGCTGGTAAATGTCTGGTTCGGTTCTAGCCGAATTGCGTGTGTCTCCATTGGCAGTGTGTTCCTCTCTATGTGGGCATGGCCATAGGCAGGGATGTGGGCAGGTGTGAGAACACAGGAGCAGTGATTGATAAGATGATTTCATTTGGCGTGTGCACCCTTGGGTGGCTAGTTTCTCCAAAATCAAAGTATGCGCTGTTCTGCTAATACCGTCTTCACTCATCTAGTGACGTAACTCCATAAATGCAGGCTGCTGCTAATTGAATCACTTGTGTGCAATATTTGGCTTGTACCACTTGTTCTATAAAATGGGGAGCAACCATGCAGGACTTGCAAATAGATTTGGCTGGAACCAACTGTGTCGGTTATGTCCAGTTCATTTCCATGGGCCATATTTTACTTTGGAGATGAACGTCTCTTTTGTGTAATTTAATCTTGTGTTCAGAGCGTATGTAGTCATCGGGCAATACTGTGAAAAAACAAAACAATATAATGAAATGGGTTTATTTATAACAAATGATAAGAAAAAATAAATAAACATTAGCAAGCCTGTTTATATCTCGGTATCATGCAGTTACATGAAAAACTCAATCCATTTTTTGCCCCTTTGAGATTTCACAACTGGACACCATAATCACTCCAAAAAAGTTATAGAAATTGTAGCTATCCTTCCCTGTTTATCCTTTGCTTTTAGACATTTACCTCTTCAGTCTAAGTTTAATCATATAATCTAGAGAAATACAAATCTGAAAAAAATACTACTTTGATCTAAAGTTGCAAAGTAGAAACACTGATTTTATGTTCTGTGGGTGATAAATCACAATACTTAATCTCTAATCCTTTCACTGATCATTTCCTCAACTCATTGATGAGACACTATAGCTCCGCCAGTGCATTTCCTGCTGCTATATGTTGGCTTGTTCCCATAGTTACTGGTGATTGGAGCCTCATCTATTTCACTAACGAGACCTAACTCAGTTCAAACAACTCTGCAGGATTCTTCTATTGGTGATGGATTAGCTTGGAGACTGAGAGCTGACAGGCAGATTAGGCAGTCTCAAAACCTTCCCCTTTAGCTGAGAATGTTGCCATGTACCTTTGGAAAAGGTGTTTAATTTTCAGCTGTAGTATATGGCTCAGTCAGTGATAGGTTGGTGAGTAAGTACCGAAGACAAATGAGACACTCATTATGCCCTGTTCAGTCCGATTTCTCCCTTATTTTCGGTCTTTCTTTTTAAAGCAATATCCATCAAAAAGATTGACGCTTTAGTTTGTGATCTGAAACTTTTGTCTCAGAACTTTAAAGGAGCCAAAGATTCCAACTGAAGTTACTTAAAAATAATGAATTTAGGTTTTATGGTGCAGCTTCTTCTGCAACAACCCATTGTAAAGCATAATAGTTTTCATATTTTATCAAATTATAGCCACAAACCTGCATTTTATTAGTATTTTATACATGGAGCAAAACAGCATGTGATTAGTAATAGAAGAAAAGTGGTATGGTTCTTAAATGTGATTGAAAACCTGGGTGTCACTATCGTGCTATTTCATGGCCGTGGATGATGGGAAAATAAATGGGGCTGAATACAGAATAAAGAAAATATGTACAAAAATCATGGGAGAAGCTTTGTAAAATTTGAGATTAGAGCAGAGGTTCATGTTTCAGCATGAAGGAATAGAATGGCTTAAATGAAAGTACTTTTCCGCACTATAAGGCGCACCACATTATAAGGCACACATTCAACGAATGGCCTCTTTGAAAACCTGTTTCATATATAAGGCGCACCGCATTATAAGGTGCATAGAATAGAAGCTACAGTAGAGGCTGAGGTTATGTTGTGCATCCATTAGATGGAGCTGTACTAAAGGGAATGTCAACAAAACAGTCAAATAGGTCAGTCAAACTTTATTAATAGATTACAAACCAGCGTTCTGACAACTCCGTTCACTCCCAAAATGAACAAACAGCTGATGTGGTATTGTAAGCGTGTCTCTGAATAGGAGCCATTTTGGGGTCTTTACACAAACACACAAATGGAAATGAAACGGCACGCTTCGCACAGTCATATATCCCAGCATGCACCGCGCGCTTCTTCTTCTACAGGGGAAAATGAAGTGAACAGCTGCTTACCGTAGTTGCGAGACCTGTTGTGGCTCAATATTGGGCCATATATGAGGCGCACCGGATTATAAGGCGCCCTGTCAGCTTTTGAGAAAATTAAAGGTTTTTAGGTGCGCCTTATAGTGCAGAAAATACAGTATGTTGTGTTTGAATGACCAAGCGTAGTCCTGTCTTGAGTTTGAGTTTTGGGTTTATTTTGCCAGTTTGCTTTGATCACTTGTTATTTAGGTTTGTGCTTCTTTATTATTGCTTTTAAATGTGTTGTCATACATCATACATGTTCATTCCTTTGGTTATAGTAGACAGAGTCTGTCTTTGCGTTTGGGTTCTCTTCAACCAAAAGTCCAGAATTAAATCTAGTTGCGAAAGCCTTGATAATTAATCCTCTTTCTGAGACGGTTATACAAAAACAGTGTCTTCACTCAGAGAATTCTTCAGAAACATTGTTATACAGATACAATTACATAATGAGTGGAGTATGTCAGGGTTTCTCAACATGCTAGTGACATCCCACGTTTTTGCTTTAAGCTAATTTTAGCTCATACAACTAATGTTAACATCTTAACGTTAGCATCCTTTTGAACAAACTCCACATGACAGACACAAATTGAATCTTTTGTTATTTTAGGCTTCACTGCTCAAAGCTGAGGTCTGCTGGATCTAACTTAGAGTCACAAACTGATTCAAATTTCAGAACCATGTTAGGAGGCTCCTTTTAAATTTCTTCAAAGACATTCCAATGCTATTTGTGGTTTTAAGATGTAGAAATGTTGAGGTAAAATCTCAAAGAAATTGTATGTGCTTATTTTATGCCACTATAAAGTCTCAGTTCTCAGACAAAAGCATGATTTAAAGAAGAAAAAAGTACACAATAAAAAAGCCCTGCACCATCTAAGTCATGATAATCAAAAGTGAAAGGTCTGAACTAAGTTTGATTTCACTGCCAGCTCCAACTGTTTACCATCATAAACAGATAATATCAGTCTCCTGATCCAAATATTCAATAAAGACACTAGCAGAGCCATGCAGACTGGAGCCGATGAAAGTCGACAGTGATACAATGTGGCATTAACTTTCCCCAGTGGTGGCGTTTACAGTGTATTATTCAATATTGCTTTCTCTTTTAGGCGACAAAGACAGACTAGCTAGCCTGGAGATTATGAGGGCACTGAGCAGGGACTCTGCCATCTAGATTGAGAGAGGAGAGGAGAGCAACAGTATTGAAGGAGAGATGGCGGAGAGGATACTCATGAGTAGACGGGTGGAAGGGATATGATCTGCCAGTAGTCAGATGGGGCGACGGGAGAGTCGGAGGGGAAGAGGAAGATTGAAATCATTCAGGTGTGGGGCACGCGAGTGAGCAGTGGAGATTTAAAAATCCCCTCCTCCCCCTTTTTTCCCACCCTGTTTCACCCAATGCTAATGGAAAAGCATCAGTCATGAGCAGAGAGCCAGAGATAAATACATCACGGTGACTAGATGCCTCATGGCAGCACTTTCTCTGGAAAGTGGAGAGCAGGAGAGGTGCTGGTAATTCTAACCACATGCCTACGTCTTTAGAAAGCAGCTACAGGCACTTAGCTAAATCAGCGTTTTAAATGTTTGTTTGCTCCTGGTTTCCAGTAAGGTGTCTACCTGTATAATCTCTTGAGGAATATGTGGAGAAAGTACTCAGTAATTGAATCGGCCAATTCTTGTCTGTTTTTTGTTGCATCTTGGAACACGAAACAGTTTTTTGATTTACACAATTTTCATAGTAGAAAATTATAATTAGGAATATTTATTGAAATTTATTTTTGATTGAATTTGATTCAACAAACTTTCCCTATAACTGATTAAGCATTATGACCACCATTAGCTAGGTGATCAGTATGACCATCTACCTATTGTCAGGTAAATGGTCATAATGCATTATTGGTGTGCATTTCACTTGGTTTTAAAAACAAATGTGCTAATAGTGCTTTGCGTTCCTTGTCTCCATTATTTTTTGTCCAATAGGATGCTGGAAATTGTAATTTTTTTGTTTTGTTTCACAATTAGAAGCATTTTTACCCTCAACAGTACGCTACCAGCACATCATTTAATAATCCTGCTGGATGAAAAGTTTAACTTTAAATATATATTTCCACAATTAATAGATGATTGTTAATCATATATGGCTAAATGTAAGTTTTCAAGAATCAACTATAATATAGCTCGATAGTTACTGTATCAACAGTGAGTTATGGGGTTGTGTAGATTAGTAGCTTCAAAATAATAATAATAAACACCCCTCAAAAAAGAAAAAAAAAAAAACAACAACAACAACAACACAGCAGTGGGGATGTGTGGATTCTGCAGTTACAAAATGTTGACCAAAGCATGTTTGAGAAAGTTCTGCAAAAGTTAAAACATTTATAAAAATAAGTGTTTTGATGGAAATCTAGAAAAATAATAAATAAATATCCATAATATTACTGGTTTTCAGCAGAATTATAACACATCACCTTGTCAGAGGAGGAGGTGTAAACTGAGCTGTGGCTCTTCTTTGGCTCATTAAGCATAGAGGGGCCAGTTCGGGCGAATAAGTACTAAACGGCCCCAGCCAGGCATTTGGGAGATGATGCTGAGAAGGAGCCTGGTAAGAGAAGTCCCTCCCTCATATATCAATTACCAACCAATGTGCATTTGTCATTTAAATGGTTCTCTAGGATAAAGCAATTTGGAATAGAATCAAAGGTTAATCACAATCCAGCCTGTGCATTTTAGAGGTGTTTATGCTAACCATAAAAACTACATTCATTTTCATCGATAAGGATCTAATTGCTTGTTCAGAGAGAGTAAATGAGACAAGGATGTATCTCTGCATATAATTGGTTGTTTATCCCGATGTCATAGGAGCTGTGATGATTCTTGCATGAGGGATGCCCAGGGCAAGCACTTTCTTCTATGCCTAATGCACATATTTTTCTACACTTTCAAGCTATTTCAAAGGTTTTTAAAACCAAATCACGTGTTTTAAATCACATTTGATTATTGTACCATATAAAGAAGACACATTAATCCTGTCCTAATTACGCTGTACCAGGTCCCTACTCTACACAACATGTGAGCCAAGTAAAATCCCTCCATTTACTAAATTTACCTACACAATTCTTTCAAAGCACTCATTTTTATCATGTTTAAGCCACACAATGGAATGGGATTCATTGTTGCTGTAAAGCTCAACAACAGCTGGGTGCCATGCACCTGGAAATGCTTTTACCATCTGCACAGTGACTGGGTTCATTCATGACTACACACACAGACAGCTGCCAAGCTTACGTAAGCCACAATACCCAGGTTACATAAAAGACAAACAAGGACCATATTAACAGAGTTGACTCTTGGGATTAACAAGATTTGCATATCAGTTACGCAATTCATCACTGTGTGGAGCAAACCCTCTGTGGATTTAGGACTCACAAAATTTTCAGACCTTGAAACTTTTATTTGAACAGGGGAGTTGACTAAAGGAAGCTATTTATTCCACGGCTCCAGAGACATTGGAGTTACACACAGACATTAAAAGTCACGCATACACATCTCTGAATGTGAGTGCTGACAAAACACCACAAAGGTGCCCATTATCATCCAGAATCTCCCTTCCATAGACATGGATGCGAGATATTTTTCAGTGTAGCTAAGAAATTTAATGGACTTTAATCTCAATGTCATTGTGAATTCATTTATTTGCTTCAGCTCAAACAAATAGCAAACTATCTGCTTTGGGGCCAAAAGTCTGAAGACGTTTTCAGCTCAGCTTGTTTTTGTGGCTTGTGACCTTTTTGTGTATTAGTGCGTTTCTGTTTATGTGTGTGCATGTCTGTAAAAAATAAAAAGAAAAGGCAAGAAAGAGGCCAGATCAAAGCTTCCAATGCCATCCATGTCCAGCCATCTCACCAGCCTGATTATTTCTTTCCCATCAGAATTGTGATTCAAAAGGACAAACAAAAAATGAAACTGGAGGGAGTGTGAGGCACAAATGGCCAGAAAAAAAAAAAAAAACCTAAACAGAAGCCTGTGAAAAAGAAATTGGGTGGAAATAGAGGAGCGAGAATGCTTCTTCTTTGAGAAATCTGCAATTGGATTTTCTTTTTGGTCATAGGAAATCATGATCTGAGTGGTAAGTAATGCTAAACTGTATGTAGAGTTGGTCTCATAATGAGTCATGCTGCTGCTTCTTCCTGTTCAATTTCAAACTGCATTTGACTTATAAGAGGAATAAATCAAGGGTATGATGGATCGACATATATATAGTTTGGACATAAAAAGAAAATGCTTCTAATCGTTGTAGAACTTGAGTGGATCTTTATTGCAGAATAAATTAGGCATTGTTATGTAATCACTTCAAAAAGTTAAATACATGTTACTAAATTATGAGGCTCTTATATTACCTTAGCTGTCATCTGATAGCTTTTACGCTTATGAGGTAGACAGTTAAAATAAAACAAAAAAAAACACTTCCAAACAAACATTTTATTTTGTACTATTGTTTGTTGCATATCCATCATACTTTTCAGTGGTTTATAATGAAACACTGAAAACACAGTTTGTCTCATTTTAAATATCCCCAAGGAGGGCATTGACATAAAATGTAATGCCCTCCAATATGGCATCCCATCCACACATACAAAGATATCAAAGCAAACTCAAATGACATAAGTGAAAACTTGCAACAACTCAATGGATAATTATTACCATTAACAAATTAACTACTGACATTATTATGGTAAACCATTTCTGGAATGACAATTTCATGACTTCTCTTGTTTGGAGAAACTACTCCTGTACATTGTTCGGATGTGATTTTGACCAATTTTTCCAACTCTTGTATGTTCTCAAAGTCCATTAGGCTCTGAACTTCAATAATAATAAATAAATAAATAGAGACAATGAGGTAATGCAAAAAAAAAAAGTAATTTGCTTTGTTCCAATACAACAGCATAGAGCTTACTCTCTTTATGCTGTACACAATGTGCACAAGTTACCTACTGTGACTGATGTGCCCTCAAATTTGCTATGACTAATACCGACCAAAAGCAAACCCATTTTGCATATTGTGATACACAGGGGATGTGTTTGACTGATTTTGGTTCCGCCAAGTCAAACTTGAATAGAATCAAGCTGTCAGGCTACAAATCCAACACTTCACAATATATATGAGAACTGCATTATACAATACTGAAGTCCTTCTGTAGAATGATTACGAGACTCTTGAGGACTGTAAATATGAGAAAAAAAAAAAAAAACATTGAGTGAAAAAAAAAAGTGAAGGAAGACAACAAAAATGTTGGCCTTCCTTTTTGACTTCTATCAGTACATGTTTGCCAGAGGCAACTGTTTCACCTCTTCTCACACCTGAAGTCTACAGGGTCAGTCCAATTTAAGGTCAAGTTTTAGATTTCCCCATTCACACTCACAAAGAAAGAAAATCCTGCTCTGAAGAGATCTTCTGAATGCAAATTTTCAGAAAACATTCAACGAGTTCATGGCAGGGGTCACGTGTGTGATGTACATGTTTTTAGCAGCAAGGAGGCTCTTCAGGCATCAATAAGGGGCAGATTCACCTGCTTGGTAGAGGGGCCAAGTTTATTTTCAGTGCTACTTTCACACTTGGTCGACCCTTTTCAGACCTGTCAGCTTGTTGAGTGAATGTCATTGAAGCTCCAGTCAGTTTGGATCCACAGCTACATTTATCTGTCCATTAAAGTGAGTGTGTAGAAGCAACAGACCTGAAAACGCAGGTTGATCGTGTATTGACTTTTAACCATGTCTTGCAGTCATGTAATCACTTTCAATTAAACCATCATTAAATTTCTTCTAAGAATAAGCAAAATAAAAATCCATAGCCCCACTCAGCTGAAATTATTCTTTTTATATTCTACTGAGACATGATTGCAGCGCTAGAAACACATTTGTAATTCTCCCTAATGAATCTCTTTTCAATAAAAATTTGTTAAAATAAATTTTTTTGTACAGGCATACACGTAAAATGTATATATTTGTAGGCAGTGCAGTGGCTCTCTCCCATGTTTGTGTAGGGCAACAAGTCCCAGGAGGACAGGGAAGGGGCAACCAAGAACTGCAGCGTGTGACAAATCATCATTGTTATAGGAATCATCATTACAAATGAAAAATAGAAATATGTAAAACAAGACATCCTTGATAAAACATCAGGGCTACCTCACCATTTACTGCAACATCTAAAGGATAATTAACAAAAAGGAAATAAAATAAATCACTTATTTTTTTTAACCGCCAATTAATTTGTAAGAATATAGTTAAAGTCACATATTCCAAATTGTAAAAGTATTTAATTGGTTACAAATGAAATATAACAGGTAGAAAGTTGCAATGTTGCGCAGACACACTGGACATTCAAAGTTCAGAACAGCATGACCCACCTCCTGAATTGCTGCCTGTATTAAAGCCGTCTCTGAAATTACTGCTAGTCTGTTATAGTAGACACGGCTACAGCTGATGAATGTAAGATGATCTGAGCAGAAATGGTGACCCATTTCACACAAGAGGTCAGGAATAGAGCTGAAGTGGGAGTCTGGGCTATAAAAGATGACAGGTGATGTCAGCCATATCCTATAACATACAACAAAATGAGAAGAGCAACCGAGTGTATCTCTGTAGCTCAAAATGTCAAAACATGGTCTTGTATCTCAGTCTTAATACACTACTTTCTTATCTCTATGAAAGGCCTTCTTGTTCTTTGTAAACTTCATTTGTCGTGGCACAGTTTCATTTGATTAATTAGATTTTTGGACTTTGTACCCAAAACTTCAAAATACCGCTCTAGTTTTTTTGTCCAGTTTGTTTTGTCTCTAGAGTATTAATGTGTACTTAACGTCAGCGCAGCTTTAGACATTGTACTCTCAGAAACTATTGGAAATCCATCCATGGCTCTGTAACTGCTGCTTTAATAATCATCCAGAGAACATCATGTAGCCACTTTCTCTTCCAAAGCTATGCCCAGAGGCAGGACTCTGCCAAATACAAGAGCACCCCAGGGCTAAGTCAGTTTTAAATCCACCAAGAAACTCAGAAAATGCAGCAGAGGGGGGAAGAAGGAAAAAAAAAATGAAAGTGAATTAACAGTGGGAGGGCACATAGCCTTGAAAAGAGACACTTTGCTTCAGCTGACTGTTCAGTAAATATGTCAGTCATCAATAATATCCTGCTGAATACTCAAACGCACCGGGCCACACATTCTGGAAATTACATTACCCCCTGAAAAGTTTGGAAAAATGCCTCTTTTTGCTTGTTAATTGAGCACACATGTCCTCTGTTGCTGAGTCAGCAGGCTATAATGGATAACAGGCAATATGCTTCAGTGTTTGGACTTTTCACAGAAATACACAAAATTTCCCACCTGTACAGCTGTACTTTACGAAGTGGCCAAAATTAGGCACCAATTCTGATACAACTAATCTCTTAAAGCATTACACACCAAAGCGCTCGGTTAAAGGTGACATGAGGAAACTAAGCTATGTAAAACTTTAGATGGTTTGTTCATGAAAGATTTGCGTCAGAAGCAAACAAGGTCTAACCTCCCAATAAGAGGTCTATGCGTTAAACAGCAAATAATAGTTCTGATAGCGTTTGAAGCACAGGAATGTTTTAAAAAACTAAACAGTGCTTCATCTATAGAACAAGGGCTTTTTGGACTTACAGCTTCCAATGATGTCTTTTAGTGCAAAAAACAAAAACAAAAAACATACTTTAATGAATGACTTTATTCTTTTTTTCCGCATGTGTTTATTTTTCTGCAGTTTCATTTTTCAATTTTAGTCAATATGTATACCTGGCCAAAGTGGGATGGCAGTAGAGAAAGCATATTTGACCATGTGACTGAGAAGAATACCGATTTCTTTCGAAGTGATAAAATTAAATCACGCTGCAACAGTGCAGTATGTAGGAGTCAAGTATAACACAAGGCCAACGGCTTTAATCAAACATTGATCTATTTTGTGTTGTATCTTGAATGATATCTATAGATCTTACCAGCAGGACTTGGGAGGTCATGCTATATAAAACAGATACAAAACTGGGTACAATTTTAAAACAACCCCTAACTTCTCTCTGGAAGCACGAGCTTGATTTCTCAGGGTGAAATTAAACTCGGCCAATCAGCAAACAGAAGGGTCAATTTTGTGTGCCATTTTAGAAATGTACTCTCCCAGCATAGAGTTGGAGTAATGGCATTGGAGAACGTGAACAAAGCCATTCAGTCCATGTTGGCTACACTCCCTGTTGCTCCGTTAAAGTCGGAGCAAGTGGAATGTTTAAAACACATTATTGCTGGCAAACATGTCATATACTATCCACAGGGTAGTTATAGTGAATGCAATTTCTGGTAAGCTTTATTGAGCTGGAACATTTGCTTTGTACAGATAGCACATTTATATGAATTACATAGGAACTGGTCAAGCATTGGTAATTGGGTCAAATTTAAAACTGCACCTCCAGAAAGAAATCGTTTCTCAAAAGCCAATGGTCCAGACCTTCTGTACGAAGCAAAGCGTAAAACAAGGGGGTGGTTTTTCCTAGGGTATGAAACAATATGCCTAGCAGTGAATATAACATAGAGCAACGTTTAATCAAATATCTGAAAATAAAAAGAGCACAGCACAACAACAGGAAGCAAATTCATGTGAAAAGCACCTGAGAGACCCAAGTTAATACATGATACTCTTCAGAATTTTCTTTTGTTGGTGTTAATTTAAAAAAAATATATAAAATCATCTAAAATTATCTCTACACATAATTATCTCCAATTTGTGTTGATCTGTCAAGTAAAATCATAGCAAAATGCAAGAGGTTTGTAGATGCAACATAGCAAAAGGTGGAAACGTTCAAGTGGTTAGAATAATTTTGTAAGACACCATAAATAGAACAAAATGTGCTAATCTAACTCAACATATTTTAGCAGCTGAAAGACATGCAACCTTGTAAACCTTTATAATCAAAAGCAGGCTAACTGAATATGACTTAGAGCTTCTTGCATCCACACTGATAATTATGTAACCGATTATGCACAAGTAAATGCATTCTATTTGTCCTCCAGCGAGCAGTATTGGTAATCATTGACATGGCTCTGTGACACACAAACTTAATGTTAATGACTTCTGCAAATGTTTGTAAAACACAGCTTATTGCAACAGATCAATGGTAAAAGTAAAATTCTGAGAGGCTTTTAATTCAACTTTTACTTTTTTAATATTTTTGTTCCCTAGGCTAGTGATGAAAAAAAAAAAAAACTTTTAGCCAAAGTTTTATTTGACAGCCAATGTGACCTGTACCTAAGAGCAAGAGCTAAAGAATCATGATGAGTCTGGAGAGAAAAATACAACAACCTCCTCCATCAATTTGCCTAACCAAAAAAGAAACATAAAATAAATCATAATTAAGATTTATCTAAAGCTTCTAAGCTTGTGAGTGTTTAAGGTTACAAAGTTGAAGTCTTTCTAAAAACATACGCATGCCTAAAGTTTCATAGCTCATTGCTATTCACCACCAACGTTACATGAATAAACAGGAGATAGACAGCACATTTGGGATAGCCACCTTTCGCTTACTCTTTTTACAGTTAAACATATGACTTGTGGTTGGCTACAGGAAAAGCTACAGGCTTTTCAGAGTTTTCTCTCTCAACATGAATAGTCTGCCCCTTTTATTTCTTTTTTGTTTTTAGGATGAAAGTAACATGGTGCTTCGTGGTTGGGATTTCACCCCACTTTGTCAGCTGCCAAGTCTTTGTTTTCCTTCATACAGATGCACTCAGGCATGACCTCCTCCCTGTCCTCCAAGTTTCCAACCTAATCATCATTTCAGCGCTTGACAAGGACATGCGTAAAGGTGTTGAGTTATTTGACTGGGGTCAAAATTGAGCTTTTCGTCACGTCGTTGCTGAAGGATATTTCACAAATCCAAACACTGACTGATTTCAATGTGTGTTCGGGAGGCATTGACCCAAGGGAAGTGTTCTACGACTTTAATTTGGTCTCAGATAAAAAAGATTAATAGTAATAAAGCAGCAGATAGATAGATTAGGGTATTAGATTGCAAGTAAATACCTTGTTTATTTCCCATGCTTTCCTTAGATAAAGGTTTGTGAAATAAATTTGAGAGAATGCCTAAACTGAAGTGAACAAAAAGCTTTTAGACATTTTTTGTTTCTAGCTTCTTGAAAAAGGCAATTTTTAGTTTTAATGTTATACCAGATGCCTTGAGGTTTTGTCCCAATTAATGTTTGGAGCAATTCATAATTTCAAAACTCAAAACAGCCCCACAGCATGATGCTGTCAGTTTCCTGCCTTAAAATATACATTTTAGATTAAAACTCAAAAGTTCAGCCTTGTTGTCATTAGACTTTAACATGTTTTTTTTACCAGGTTGTGCTAGACTTCAAGTGTCTTTCTGGAAAGTTTAAACAGTGCAAGAAATTTCTGTTTTCTTCCAAGAAAAATTCTTGTTTTGCATATTAACAGCCAGTACTTCCCAGGAAGCACTGTAACTCTATAAGCCTCTCACCAGATTATTTGACCAATTTTTCTTTCGGTTTTTCATCACTTTAAAAAAAAGAATATATTTTTTGTTAATATCAACTTGAAGACCACTGTTTTTCCTGTGCCTCAAAGTCTTACAAATTTCTTTATACCCTTCTGCTCAATTATGTTTGACAAATATATTCTTCTGATGCTTTAGAAGCTCTCTCCAAATAATTGCTGCACGATGCAACTAAAAACATTCAAAGAGAAGCAGAATGGAACTGCTGAACTGTTTCTGGTTAATAGCAGCCACTACAAATCTTTACAAGTGTGTACTCACTTTTGTATAGCAAGTTTTTCCCAAATGTGCAATCTTGAAAAAATGCCACAATGCATTATGCTCCTATATACAGCATGATAAAGCTATAATTTGCATCAAAAACTGCCATAAGGACAGCGGAACGAGTTCCTTGATGGTTAAAATACTCACTGAATGCATTTAGTGGTGTTCTGATTGTTGCATATTTTCCATCAATACAACCCAAAGAACTTGAGAAATTCCACACATGCCAGAATGTCTGGAAGATTGCTTCTCACTTGCCTTTATCAGGTAATGCAACAAATTCATTGCAGAATGCCAACCAGAAGAACGGCTGTTCTGGCTGCCAACATGTAGGTGTGTGCTAGGCTGAGCCGACTGTTTCCTGATGCAGGCACACAAATGATGGCAAGTCTTTCTTCCAATTTCACTGAGCAAATATGTTGAGCTCCATGCTGAATGTGTTGAAGATGCTTCAACAAATCGTCAAATCTTTAAACAGATAGTTATGTGTACTTGTGCTATGTACTTGTTCACCAATTCTACGCATTGGTCTCACAAGTGAGTCATATTCTGCTTCAAACATAAAAATTCCTCCTCTTCATTGGAACTCACAGATGTCGCCGTCTTGCTACTAACAGCCAGTTTTTTTTGTTTTTTTTTACTTCCACATGAATTCAAGCAAAAACCAACCTTTATTCCAATGAGGTTACCTGCTATGTGGAATTTATTTTAAATAAAATGACTTCCAAAACAATGTCTCCTAATTCTGGTCATAACAAGAATGAAACTTGAAAACTGAGTGAATCTCAAAAAAAGAGTTACAGTGCCACACTGTTTAACCCACATCAATTGCTTTCTTATTATAAATACAGACCTGGCATAAACCACAGAACTGGTGTTTAGCCTCAGCCTCCTGCTAAGAGTCCCAGGCACAGTTAGAAATAAAACTCTCCAACATCAACTAATAATAATAATAATAAAAAACATTTTAACCAACATTTCCAGGGAGAATGGAAAAATACATTGTAGTGGAAAAAAATAAATAAATAAAATCACTGGTCACTTGTACCACTGGAATCAAAATTTGTCTCTTGATATACACTTAGGCTGAAACAGCAACTGATTAGGTCCAGGTGATATGCTTCTGCTCAAACAAAACAAGGGCTTATGTATATGGACTATATTAGATGTCTAATAGGTTCTACTTTATGCATATATGAGAAAAGAAAAAAATATTATTAAATATTACAACGGACCATGAAACAAATAACTTGATTTACTGTGTTTCTACTATCAGTTGGAATCCTGTTGCATTGGGAGGAGCCATGTAGCTTACAGGCTCTATTTTAAGCAAAGCCGGTGTGCAGGCAATGCCTGGATCACAAGCTGCAAGCCTTGGATAAAACAGAATAAAGCCAAGCACAGAGTATCCAGAGTGCAGAACGAGGGCACTGCTCAGTGTGTGCACCGTTTGTGAGGAAGTCATTTACAAGTAGATCTAAAAAGAGTAGGAATATGAAAGAAATCACAATGTAAAGATAACCATAATTTAGATTTTTGAAAATTATAACTGAAAAAGGAAAATGTGGAAAAAATATAAAGAAAAGGCAATTACATGTCTATAAGCTTTCATATTGTACTGAATGCTTTGAAGTAGAACTGTCCAGTAATTGCATAACATTCAGTCATTTGACGAACTTTCAGAGTTTATAATACAACTTATCAAAAAATTAAATTGTTTTGTTGAATCCTCTAACACAGCAACAGCAAGCTATTGTACAAACCCCCAGAGATGCAAAGTGAAAGGCTTGTAGTATTTATTATTAATGGTAACAGAGATAAATTATTAAGTTGATCCCAATTAGGTTCCAGTACATTCTGTACAGATTTCAGCATGTGGAACATACCAAGAAATCTTGGTTGCTTAAAATAGACACTTTGCAAAAACAAAGTAAAGCTGTTAGACAAACCTGTCCTGGCATTAAGCTTTAAAGCCAAACTTACACTACATGCTGCTAAGATTTGTAAAAAGAAAGAGGGTAAATGGTTAAATGCCGAAAATGCATTTTTAATTAATTTCACTTCGGTCCATAATGGCAAAGGAAATACACAAATGAAATACTTTACACTTCAAATAAGGACACAAATCTGGTGTCACTCTTCGTCTTTTGGAGATCTGTGATAAGGCCAATCCATCAAACTGCACCGCCTCATTCAAAGTGATGAGAGGGATGTGTCTGTTTATCAACACTCCATCTGTCAGATAAGCCCATATTCTTTGACAGCATAAGAGAAAAACTGAAACAACTCATGGGAGCTTCTGTGAACTGCGTCTCCTTCCTTTAAAAAGGGGAGACATCTGCTGGTTACCAGCGGTCTTTCAGACCAACAGCACAAGCAGCTCCTGAACATCAGTGCAGGGATTGTGCAAATAGTGTACTGAATGGGCAGATTGTGTTAATCTCCATTTTAAAGTCCCTTTAACAGCTGTTTGATGTCATGAATACATAAAAATTCATAAATCTGACTGAATGCCTAACTATACATATGGCTCTGTCAAGATGGCCTCAATCAAATCAAAGTAGTTTTCAACAAATTACATCAATATGAAAATGTTTGATATTTAATTTTAAGAAGTATTAATGAAATGCAGAAAAATCTACCATATTTTATATTTATAAAATATATATTTTATATTTTAACAAATAAGTTAATAGGCAACTAATTGACTGCCACAAGCAGTCCTTTGAGGGCATTCATGTTCTTGATGGGGCCCAAAATTAAAATTAGTTTTACACACCTGGTTTATTTCCACTAAAGTGGTTCTTAGATGACTCCATGGCAAAGACTCACAAGGCAGACATTCATTAATTTCTTCAGAGTGGCTCAGTCCCATTGCTTTCACCATTTACATGACACTTGGTTGCCAACAACAGGCACTTGTTCACTGCGGTTAGGTTAACTGAGGGATATTTTGCTAAGGATCTGGGCCTTTAATGGAACATGGATTCAAAGAGGACTGCACTTGTTTACCATCTTAGAATGTAAACACAGTCCTGCAGAAAAATAAAAGGATGGGAGAACTGTTTTTTTATATATACTTGGAAGCTGCCAATTTTCTCTTCTCAGTTATTAGTTAAACTCTTTTATATTTTCCTTCAACATTGTCACTTTTATCACAAGTTTATCTCTGCTGTTTTGATGCTACTGTTATGTAGGCAACAAACTCTGACACAGCCATATGCTGATAGCATAACTGTTGAGAGGCAGCCATCTTTAAAGTGACTGTGTCCCATGGCTGCCAAGTATGCTCTGAGTGGAATTCATTAAAAGTAGCACCCTATTCCATCTGCCTTGCATATGTTGGCTATGTCAATGTTTTAGACAGCTGGCAGACAATCAAAAGTTGAATAAACATCATCTTTACAAGGGGCCAGTGTAAACTAGCTAAAAATAAGAGCCGATTATGAAGGCATCCACTGTGACACAATGGTGTTTGATAAAGTGGATTCATCATTCATATGGTCTTGAGTGAAAAAAAAGAGACATTTATAAAGAGTTCTCGTTCATGAATTGTTGTGATGGTGAGGCAGTTCATCAGAGTTTATATCTAGGATCAAATAGATCAAATCCTCTCATTTTGAGTAAATCCTCGAGAACTCTGCCCTCAGAAACTGAACTGAAACATGTTAAAAGTCATTAGAGTTCAGAAGAGCTCATGAATTGTGTGCAATATTCTTTGAGCTTAATTATTGGCAAGCTCTAGGAATAACAGACCCTCTTTTCCTACTTCTGTGGCTGCTCGCCGTTGCCATAGAAACGTCAGATAGCAAGAGAGAAAGGCACCGAGTGCAGTGGATGTGTTTATAAGTGTGTGTCTTCTGGAGTATGACCGTGACAGAGTGAGATTTCAGAGAGGACTGCTGAGCTGTGTCTAATGAGCAGTATGCGCTTGCCCTCATCTGTGCAGCGAAGGCCGAATCCGCCAGCCGGTCGCATCTGACTGCCTTTCGGCTCTCTCCTTATCTATATACACAAATGCACCATGCACGCTGACACTTTCTCTGACATTTGGCCATCAAAGCACAGAAGTGTGAACACTCATGGTAAACACAGAACTTTTTCTTTTAAAGAAAATATGACATTCAAGTGTATCTACAGTATAGCTTTTTCTCCAAATAACAGATAAAAATAGACTGATTTATTTATCTGTTTATAAGGTGGTGGAACCATTAAGGGACCCAAAATTTAAATAAAACATTACCTCAGCCTTCGGTATACTGTATAGTAAGCTTTGCTTTTTAAAACTATGTAGTGATGCAATGGTTTTATAAAGTTACAGTTCAAAACTTCATATTGTTTTTCATTCATATCACTCCCATGGGTTAATAGTTCCCAGAGAAAATACATGAGTGGTCTCTACCTTTTTAGAGCATTGAGTAGCCCCTCAATAAGCCCCTATTCAACTTAATAAGTAACACTTTTCTAAAACAATGGCTGGTAAGCAAGACGAATGCTGCCTCAGGAACCAACTGCAGACTCATTATCTGCTGTTTGCTAATATAACAACGTACCAGTGCTGTGCTGCAAAGAGAAACGGGTGAAAAGGTACAATATTTCTCTAGAGCAAACTACTACATAACATATTGGATGTTTATATTTTACATTTTTATGTACACATTAGAAGTTCTCAAACATTTTATACCACAGTGAATGCAAAGTTCCTCTGCACTGACCTACATTTTAAAAACAGCATTAGAACCTCACTTTTCTGACATAACACAGAGAAAAAAGGATCAAGAATCCATCGGCATGGAGTTACTGAATGCTATTTATTCTGTGTTTAATTGTTTAATACTGTCACAACATTAGCCGTTTCTTTTAAGAGCAAAAGAAAAAGCTTCTGCTCCATTTCAATCCCTCATTTTGTTAATATTTTTGCTAGAGAAAATAAAGCTCCCACATCACGTTCCCACGCATCAACACTGTAGCATATTCAATTTTACTACCACATCAAGCAGGTTGCCACCAATTTTTTGAAAATGTCATCACACATCACATTTACTGCACTTGTGCACCGGTGTTACAGAAGCTACAGTGCCACACCCGTGACCTGCAGACCCTTTACCCTTCAGGGAACAGCTTTACTTTGAAACTGAAGGTAAACCTTAAGTGATCACTTGGTGTCGGATTAATTTGGCTTTCAATGATTTGGGATACAATGACAGTCAATTTTGTTTCTACATGATCAGATAATGGTTATTTGAAAAAGAAAAAAAAAATAGAACAAAATGGTAATATCACAGAAGTTACACACCAACTTATGTAATGTACATGGTGAATTCCACTCCATTGATCAGAACTACACAAAAACGTTTTACAATAGGGTTAAATAAAATGGGATATTTATGCTTCCAAGATGGGACAGGACATGATTTTCCACAAAATGTCATTTATAAGTTAAATTAATCTAACATGATTTCTAACAGCTTTACTCAAAGATAGAATATCGACGATTTAAATTGGAAAATAAAGTTCCCTTTAATTCAGAGTTCAGAGAAGGACGACTAGAGTTTTTCACTAAACCGAATACCAAAATCAAGTATACTTTGCATTTAAAGCTTATTGATTGTTGCAAGAAATGTCAATATCAACTGTAAACATTTTCATCAATTTATTTTTTCACAAAGAATTACATAAAATACATGCTCCTGCAATGTTTTAATGTACAAAATGCTGAAAAATGCATTATTGCTGCTTTCTATTGGAAATTAGTATTTAGCCCATTAGTCACTGAATGAATCCACTGGTTATCAAACTCAAAACTTGAACACAGCTAAGGCGGGTTTCATGTCATTCCTGAATCCAAGATCAGAGGAAGTGGAACCCAGCCCATACAGTGACCAGGACTCTAGTTCACTGCCATTCACTTCAATGTACAGTGAAGATTAGAAAATATTCTATGCACTTAGATTTAAGAATTTTATGATAAATCAGAGATTTTAGAGGCTCTTAATCACATCAGTGTTTACCTTACAAATAACTATGTGAAATGACATTTAATCATAATTTCCCCCTTAGATGTGCCATATTAAATAAATAACACATTATGGAGGATCAAAAAAATGGTTTAAGAAATGTCTATACTCATACTGGCCACAGATATTAAAATGTTTGTAATTGTGATCTGTAATGCCATGTTCAAATCACTAGATGTCAGCAGATCTTCATAGTTCATCTGCTTGCCTCGTTATTGTGCATTATCAGGCCAAATTCTACAGCAGTGCTATATTATAGTTGTGTACTTTTGTGTTATCTTGAGCCTGTATTTTTAGATTGGTGCCTGATATGTCATGTTTTAGCTTGATAAATGGGATACCAGCTGAATTTTTATGACTGTGTCTAAACAGAAAATTGAAATTGCAGGGGCGTAGGGGGAGAAAGAGATGGCGAGACAGAGATAAATAGATAGTGAATCCCACCATTAGTCATGGAAGACGCTGTTGTATCCAAGCCCCAACATTATTACTATATTAAAGCAGGAAAACCAGGGAAATTACGGTCCCAGTGTGGTGCTGCATGATGTTTAATGTTGCCTTGTTGGAAAGGTATCCAAACATATAAGTGAATATGCAGCTCATCTGGGGGGGAAAATAAATTTACCAGAAGATTGATGAGCATCATCTGATGCATTGAGTGTTTAAATCCACACACTCACTGGGGGGTTGAAAGGCAAAGTCAGTGGCAGGAACACCCACACAGAAACCCCTTACACATACAAAAAGCGCTTCTGTCTCTCCTATAGTGATGGATCTATCATAGCAGTGGATGTGTCTTACTAATTACTCGCCGCATCCATCCTGGTCTGCTCTCATTAAATAATGACATTTAATCTATGGCTCAGAGCCTCGTCTACAATGCTGCTCTGATAAGGGCAAATTGAACAATGGAAAGCACTCAGCTCCCCTGAAAGCAAAGGTTCATTTGATTGAAGCAATGTGTGTCGGTATGCTGTACATGCAAATGAACAAGGAGTCAAACCAAGGACCAACACACCAAATAAAGCTGAACCAGTGTCAGTGCTTTTGCTCACAACTGAGAAATCCCTGTGCTTCAGACACAAAGTAATATGTACATATCACAGCAGTATAAAAACAAACAGCAGCATGATATTTATTCGCTTCAGTCTGGACTGAACGAACAAATATTGCTGCAGTTTGAACTGTACCACACTTTGATCTTTCGAAGCCTTCTAAAACAATCAATAGCGTTTATTTACATTTTACAACATCACAGCTATATATATATATATATATATATATATATAGACATACACACATTTTATATATAAAATTTCACTTTTTATGTTTTGCCTGACACACGTCAACAACAGTGTCCAGTTGTGAAATAGAAAAAGATATACAAATGTGACATGGAATTTATTAAATTAAATATGAGGCTCATTGTAGCTCTGGAGGGGCTGTAGAGATCAGCAGCTCTGGTGAAAGTCTGACAGGGCAACTACTATTGTTCACTTCACAATGTGGCCTTTCCGGAGGACTAGCATGTCTATGTGGAGAGGAAACAGCAACTTTTTGACATAGATGCAAAATTCTAAATATGAAGAAAAACATGGTTGTGCCAGTGTCATACTGTGGAGATGCTTTTCTTATCAGGGGCAGAGAATCTAGCTTCTTAAAAAGGTTCTGCCAAGCAATAACCCAAGAAGGTTGTGTTTTGTGGCAAAATGAAAAACTATACAGGGAATATCAATACTTGTGCGAGGCACATTTGTCCTCGTTCTCTTTTAAAAATACACAATTTTAAGAAGCACATCATCATGCAGATGTGTTTGCATATTCATAAGTGACTTTTGTCTGTCCAGGGACACTCCCTTGCCTCCCCCTTGCAGCTGTAATCATCATGTGAAACCTCTATAATTATATGGGAAACAAATTCATGGAATCCATTTGCCATTAGTATACAGTGAGATCATGGTATGCATGAGCAGGTGTACAGGTTTGTACGCGTGCATTGGCGTGACTTGATTGTCTGACAAATGTTTGTGGCTACCATTTGGCAGGCAGCAAATGACGCCTAGATGAATATTTAACAAGGCGCAGCAGTTGGATATACATGTTTTTGCAGCTGGTGAAATTTTGGGCTCCAGCACTAAAACTTGTAACTGCCATCCGAAACATAAGCTGAGGAATCTGCCACACGTACAGTCAGATGTGAGAATTCAATCAAATTTGCTAGCCATTTAATGATGTGCAGTTTGACGCAAAAAAAAAAAAAAAAAAGCTAAGTCCTGTTGAAGAGTGGTCGTCAAAAGCTCCCACACACACCCACGCACATGCCAATGCACTTGCTGTTGTACGGCTCCTCTTTTAAGGAGAGGAGAGCTGGGATGAAGAGATTAAAGGGGTTCTGCAACAAATTGGAAATGTGCTGTATTTTAAGCAAACAAATCCAGTCTACAACCTGCACATGCAGCAGGTGGGTGATGCATTTTTATTTTCATCCCTTGTTTCTTCTCACACACACTACCGAAACACGCTTTTAGCAAACAAGCAGTGATTTCACAGAGAGCTTTGTTCTCAGGCCCTTTTATTGCCCGGAGGAGCCGTGCAGTGGAAGACTGTTTGAATTTGAGGATTTGAGCCACCAGTTGCATCAGCGCCTTCGCTGTCATGCCAGTGGAGATATCTGTGTTTGCCTTTATGGCTGAACAGAATCTGAATTCACGTACACACGCTGGGATGAAAGACATATATGGAGAAGAGCACAGTTGCTGTCGTGGAATAGTAAACGGAATAATGCAGAAAGGTGAATGTTGGGGAGCAGTGTGAATGCGGTGTTGAGTCACAGTGAGACGTTCATGGTCACAATGTAGTGTTGCACAAGTGTATACATTTTTATGTGAATAAAAATTTCTATACAACAGGTATAGAGAATGAAAAGCTTTTCCAACATCAATCCACAGCTATGCTGAAACATTAGGTTCAATGTTTTGAAAAAAAACTGCGTCTTTCTACACTTGTCTGACAAGCATGGTAACACCCATGACATGACATGACCAAATATATACTTTGGAGACAGATTTTTACATGCTTGATCTGTGATTAAAACATAATGAAACACCTGATCTACAAATCTCTCACCTTCTCTTTCATGTGACTTTCTTTGTCATGCCCTGTTCCCCTGCATGCTGACGTGTTCATTACTCACTGCTGAGGAACTCTGAAAACAACCCAACAAAAGGTTATTATGTGACAAAGGTGACACACACACACGGACCATATGGCTGTCACCGAGAGAGCTGCAATGACATTGGCAACAACCCAGCTGGTTATTCTCCAAGGAGCTGAAGAAGGAAAAATAAATGTTCAATTACACTCTTTTTATTCAAGGACACTGAAAATAAAATGTAAGTTCTGCAAGAGTAAGGGCTGCAATATATCTAATTTAGAGTAAACAGGTTTTACAGCTTTTCCAAACTTTCTCATTCATAAATATCTTGGTAAATTGATCATGCAAGTATAGCATGTTTGGAAAAACAGTGCTCATTATGATGCACAGAGAGAAGATAATTCCATTCAAATGAAAAAAACAAAAAACATTTTTTAAATAATCACTACTGAAGTACATGACTTCACTTGCAATATCTATTTCTGGCTTACTGTCTGTATCCATTTGTCCAACTAACAAATTATACTGATGAGTTCGGGATTGTCATTTTAAAAGCCATTTTGTGTATGCTTGGTTTTCAAACTTACAAAAAACTGGAAACGTACATATATAAGCCGCTGATATCTCTGCCGCTCTCAGTTTTTTTACAAGGTCGCAGCAGACCTTAATAAATCTGCTGGATTTATTAAGGATGCAGCCCTCCGTCTCCCAACGCCGGACCATAGATTCATTCACGCCGAGCTTACGTACAGCGGCTCTATTTCCCTCATCTACTACCAGATTGATAACCCTCAACTTAAAAGCTGTATCATATGAACTTCTTCGTATGGTTTTATGCTGAGGGGGTATGAGTTTTAAGAAATTTCTCCATCATGCCTGCTGTTAGTATGTGCTTGTTCTAAATGAAAATTTGCACCATCTTCTTTGATTTCCAATTTTGACTTCCAATGATTCACTTCCTGCTAAAGAGCACCCTGGTGGGCGAAGAAAAATTCACAGAAAAGCTGCATCGGGCTATAAGCTGCATGGTTCAAAGCGTGGGAAAAAAGTAGCAACTTATAGTCCGAAAAATACGCTACATATATATATATATATATATATATATATGTATGTATGTATGTGTGTATACATACACTGGCATATGCTGCCACCCCTGAAATATCCTTGCCACCCCACAGATATTTTTCTACATCTACCCCCTTCCAACATGGGTATGAATTATCAAAGAAGCTGAGACTAAGTTTGCAGTCACAGGAAAATTATAAATTGTGTTTTGTTTTGTTTTTTACCTCCACTTTATACGAAGGTTATTGAACGTCTTTCAACTGAGCCATGTTCTGATGATCAGTTTTTGAAAGTTTAATGCCCATGTAATGAGCTGCCTTCTGGTTGGTGCACATTTTTGAGTAAAATCTAATCACTAGTGTTTAGTTACAGCTAATTTGCAAATATATCTGAATTCCATTTTTTAAAAATAGTACATATTGTTTTATGACATCTGCAAAAAAAAGGCAATAGATTTTTTTATTTATTTTTAGTTAAACGTAACTCAGGCGATCACCATCATTATATATATATAAACAATTATATATATATAATATGTTACAGTGGCAAAAGGTTGCAAAATGTGACAAAATTTAGCTTTAATTTGAGTAAATTTCAGTTCACTTCAAGAAGGACAATGCAATAATACATACTAGAAATACAATAGGAAAAGGTTCAAATGAAAGCACCTAAAATTATCTAAAGTGGCATCTTTATGTTTTTGCCAAAAATACAACAAAATATGTTATATTAATAAAACCACAAGCAGGTAGAGAGTTGAGTTGTGTTGCTGTAGATCATACCTGTAAACCGACTGACCTATTTTACCTTATGGCTCAAAACGCTACTAAAGGATGACAGTGAATCCGCAATGTGAAACAATCCCGCTTTTCTAAAATTTGCAACAACTATCAGCAGAAAGAAGGAACAGAAGTTGCAACACATCATGGGCTGGTTCCTGCTTGTTACTTGAACACAGAGTGTGTGTGTGTGCGACACACACTGCGCCAGTGCGCCCAGACTCACTGCAGCAGAGTGCCGCCGCTCGCCGTGGATTAGAGGCTGAGGAGCAAACCGGCTGTGGAGGGAAGATGAAGGTTGCGTGTGAGTCTCTCAGCCGCCCGCCTTGTGAGCAGCCTGTGCACCTGATAAGGCCACCGCCACCTAATCCGTCCCACCACCACCCAACCACTTAAAAAAAAAGAGGAAAAAAAATACTTAAAGTCAGTACTCACCCGGAGACTGATGAGGGCGGCCTCTGAAGCCTCCATCACTACATTTACCTGGCTGGGAGGGTCGATAAGCAGCAGAACCGCTTTCCCTCTGCACGGTATTTCCATCAAGGAGTGACAACTTTATTCTGAGATTTGACAGTTTTCAGACTAATTTTCTGTGTCATAATTGGTTAGTTCTCTCCATTCTTCTTTCTTTGGTAGAGCTGATAAAGGAGGATTCATTGAGAAAAAAACGCAACATTTTGAAGGCAAGGCAGACCAAGTGCCTCTATTGATGCTTGATACAGGCCTTTGAACTTTTTCAAATTTTGACACATTACAACCACAAATAGAGTAACATGTAACTGTTATAATCTTTCAAGTGTGGATACAAGCATAAAATTTAGCAGGTAGTAATGTTTTTCAAAATCAACCGGCAAAATCGATGGTGGATTTCATCGTGCTACGTTGTGCTAACCTGTTCGGCTTAGTACAATAACCGATAAGTAGTAAATGTGTTACGTCAACACTTCATTCAGAGGAGACTGCGATGGATTACTGGTTACAATGAGGTGGAATTTAAGGGTCAAAAAAGTGCATGCAGGTTTGATGGCATGCCGACGTCACAGCGTCATCTAGTGGCCTGGCATGATAACTACAGCCTCGGCCATGCCATCTAAACGTGGACATTTTCTGAGAATAGTGGCAGTTTCCATTCAGCGGTCTCATTGAACCACAGCCTTATTAGTCTTCAGTGGAAATCAGCCAAAACCTCCTTCGTGTTAACTGGTCAAATAAATGCTTTCAATGTTGAAAATTGAGAGAGCAGAGCTTATCGGCATGAAGATTAGAATGTTAAATGTAACAGTTCATAGTCTACATGTTCAGTCAGTTCTTTATTGGTCATTGTGAACTACTCTTACATGTATAGCTTATAATGTGAATTCCCTTTTGCTATTGGATATAACTTACATGATTTACTCTTGATTTATTGTTACTTGTATGTTGGTGTTTCATTTTTGTTGGGGTTTTTTTGTTTTGTTTTTTTGCTTGTTTTTGGGCAATTACTGCATATATTATTTATCATCTTATGTATCTTGGAGGTGTTAACTGTTTTGTATATATCTGAAAATGTATAAGTAAAGCATTTGTAAAACAAGCGTTTCATTATATGTTATTTTCAAGCAAAGTTATTGTGGAACTATTAAAGAGCCACAGACTTCAGACTTACTGCTACTCTGATTAGCACTGTCCTAACAACATATAGATTTAGATAAACAGCCGTGCCCTCAGGTGGATTCTGTTTACTGATTTTTTTTTTATTTTTAATCTGTACAATAATTGTGTTGTTCTTTCATTTAAGCCCCAGATAAAATACATTAAATTTTGTGGTTTCAACTGCATGCTGAATATAAGCTAAAACTCAGAGAGTTGTTGTATTAACTTTATGTCTCTCAGGGGCCAAATGCTCTGCGTTGAATGTTCTCAACAGTGAGTTTAAAAAAAAAAAAAGCTGTTAATTACTGCGTTTTGATTAGAGCAACACATGTATTACCATGGAGACGGTGCTACCTGAGCTCCGACAAGGTGTTAAAATATTTATTTTGGTAATTTTGAATGCCACTGGAAAAAAAAAAAAAAAGAGAGAGAGAAAAGCTAACTTTTTATTTCTCCATTTCAGAACACCTTCCATAAATATATATTTAAGAAAATCTCAATCAGGAGTGCAGAAAATGAACGTGGTTGAGAGGTGTTCTGATTGAACTCCTTATCTTAGATTGCAGGTGTCTGATTTGATGACGGAGGGGGGGGGGGGAAGAGAAGTTGTTGCCACGTGTTTGCTGTAATCACAATTTCAATCTAACTCTTTAATCCACAGATATGACATCAAACTAATGCCAAGTGTTTGACTGACTAAATAAAAAAACATGAGGTAAAAAAAACACAGTGTTGCTTTCAGAAGAGTTTTCACACGCAGGTTTGATGCCCTTAGCTGACTTTTGGCTATCCTGCAGCCATTTTAATAACAGTTTTAAAAACACATGTTATTTTAGCATGATTTTATTCTGATTTTGATGTTTTTATGTTTTTAGTGTGTGTGCTTTTGCGTAGCCTTGCTTTAATCTGTTGACTTGTTGCAGATGAGTGATCTGGTTAACCTGTTGAGGTGTGGCTGTCTTACCTGGGCGAACTACTAAAGTGGGCACTGACTGAAACCAGTAAATCAGTTTTAGTAAATTTGGAAGACATAAAATTGATGATCACATGGGTCATGTGATGTGAAAAAAGTCTCTCCAATACAGTTTTGCGAAATAAACTAAATTGGATATGGCCCAAAAAACCCCGCCTCATCCTAGCGCCAAAACTTACAGGTGTAAGCAAATTTATTTTCAAAATGTCATAATTTGCACAATTATAATATCAATGAAGACGCAGCTGGTGTTGAACTCCTGTCTGCTTTAAGGTGTGAACGAGTGCAGATATACATACAGTACATGTAGCAGATGACAACAGGGATAAACTGGGACAGATTCAATGCTTCTGCTGGGAGGCAACAACAATCTGTCTACAGTGACCTTCCAACGTCGGTGTGTTTGTGTTCCCTCTGCAACCTGTACGTCCAAACCACTTCACCCATTCACTGTTATCTATGAACACAACCCGAACCTTCCCCAACCCCCTCGCATGATTCCCGCACAACCAGCTCACCTTCATTACAGCCCTGATAGTGGAATTGGCAACTTGTCACTTTTATTGATTTGTCCTAAACTGCAATTTACATGGATATTTGTGGGTGTCCTGAGGGCAGACTGCAGCTTGGCAGACCGCCCAGCCACCCCTTTCTCACCGCCCTCTCTGCCTTTTGTTTCCTCAGTCTGAGAGGAAGTTTTTCTCCCCGCTGAGCTGCCGGGGCCTCAAAGTGACTTTTTCAGCCTGACTTCAGCAAACATGTCATGCTTTTAGAGCAAATACATTTTTTTCTCCCTTTTCATCATGCAAATTGAAAGAGCTGGAATGGCGTTAGGATAAAGAGACTGGTCGCGGTGCATGAATGGCTCCCTGGGTGAGCCCTCACCCAGTGAAGCCCAGTCTGCAAACAGATGCTTAATACGCAACTTAAAATGTGTTTTACTCCCAGATAAATCTTAAAACTCTGTTCAGTGCATAATTTACAAGCCTTTGTATGAACATTCCTAATTGTTTCATACTTTGTATTAGAGATGATAAAATGAAAAGAAATTGATTTTATTATCTGTAAATGCTGTAAAATGTGTTTCTATTAGAAATGCAATAAACTTCCTTCTATTAGAGATGATAAATGATAGATAACGTGACTTAGCTTAGTTACCTAAGCTAAATTGGATAAATAACTTAGGCAACTACCTAGTTAGGTAAGTTATCTTAGCTATGTAACTCTCTAGCTAACTTAGTTAGCAAATTAATTAGATAAACTTGCAAGATAACGAAGCTAAGCTACCTAGCTTAGGTACCAAACTCAGGCAACTAAGCAATTTAGTATAGTTTCTGAGGTAACTAAGCTTAGGTAACTTTACTTGGTTACCTAAAATGATTAGGTTTTATTTTAGGTAATAGTTATCTAGGATATAGTAACTAAAAACTAAACCAGCTATTAGCTTAGTTACATAAGCTAATAGGTAACTAAGCTAATACGCATCTTAGGTAGCTAAACTACCTATTAGGTAACTAAGCTAATGAGTAATCTCATTAGCTTAGGAAACTAAGGTATTAGCTTTTATCTAAGCTAATAGTTACCCAATTGTCTTGTGTAACAATTAGCTTATCTACCTAAGCTAAAAGTTAGCTTATGTAGGTCAGTTAGTAAGGCAACTTGATGCGTTAGATGGTTTTCTTAAGGTGCCAGGATAGGACACACACACAAAGAAAGAAAAAAGTCTAGTTGAGGGTCATCTTTTTTTTTTTTTATAGAGTGCTTTTGCCACTCTCTAAGTCATGCCACCCTGCTTGGTGAGCCTTATCAGGCTCAACAGAAACAAACACAGAAATGGAACGAAGGAAACGGCAAGTCAGTTTTTGTCAGGTTGTAAAAAGTACGCACAATCTGCCTGAAGATCTGCGTGTATTCATGTACCTGCATGTGCACGTAGCGCCCCCACATCCGCCCCCCCCACCTCAAACACCAAAGCTGACCTTCAGCCGCAGAGGCCAGGCAAACAGCACAACAACCTGCAGCAACGGAAAACACAAATGCCTTGTGAAAGCTTCGACGCGGTGCGTTCGCACAAAAATGCCAAAATGTCACAATCTTCAAACTTTGTGTCCACAACACAGTTTTTCTTTGTACCTTTGTGCGGTGGCTGAAGGTTACCTGCAAAAAAAAAAAAATTCCAAGAGGGTGTCAAAGCTAGAAGTGGTTTCTCAAGAGGGAACTAATTTCAGCTTGTACCATCTTCATTGCCCTTGAAGTTTTTCATGTTTTTTGTTGTTTCTTTTTCTTGTCAACACCAAGAATGAGATGTGTGCATAAATATTTGGAAAAGGAAATTAATTGTGTTTCTGTTTCTTGAGGAGTACACAAAGCACTCGTTACTCAAGGCAACAAAATGAAATTCTTACTAAAATTACAGCTGTTCTGTGAAGACCTACGAGGTTTGTTAGAGAACAAACCACTAACAGGGACTAGTAGAGAAGTTTGGTTATAAATCGACATCCAAAGCCTTGAACCTTCTAAGGATTACCGGTGATTTATCTAGAAAGCGTTACGCTGTAGCTGATTAAAAACCATAATCAGCGAGCATTCGAAACATTGCGCATGGTAAGCCAAACTATATTAATAAACTGCATTCGAATGCAACATATGCTAACATCAGGGTCGTTTTCACAGGCTTGAACACAAAATTCATTCAGCTTAACTTCCCTTGGGTACCTTGTGGTGATGGTTTTTCAAAATAAACTCAACTTTAACATTTCGTGATATTCACATTGACTTCAAAGTCTGATGATGGTTTGTGTAAGTGTGCAAATATAGGTTGTGTATGTAATATACCTTACATTATTTTAATATATATTAAAAAAAGAAACCACATTCACATTCTTTATTTTGACGTGGTGGTGCGCCACGATCAATGACACATAAAGGAAACCCTACAAAACCCACAACAGATGATTTCCTATAACAAACTCAGCTCAGTGATGGCAGTATCATGCTGAGGGGGATGCGTTTTGTTTTTTTTTCCAGCACAAACTGAAAGTGAAATTAACATCGGACTGTTTAAAAGACACATAAGACACAATCATTGTGAGAAAAGGTGCTCCTGCAGAGTGTTACAATTAAAGGGGCTAAAGAAATAAGCACGCCACACTTTTCAGATCGTGAAAGAGAGGGTGTTCATTTTGCAAATCCTAAAGAAAAATCAAAAGAAATCCTCGAGCAGGCAAACTGATTTTTTTTTTTATTTAAAAAAAAAAAAAAAGCAGAGACACGTTAGGAAAAAAAGAGAGAGGAAGAAAAGCCTGCGGAGAGTTTTTGTTTTCTTCCTCTTATCTGCATTCAGAATCGCATCTTTTAGCCCTGCAGTGAAGTTTCCCCTGCAGGGCGGCGCACAGGGGGGGAGAAGTTCTAGAGCTAATCATCACCAAACTTGGAAGCTCCGAACACGAGAAAGGATTAAAAAAAATAAAAAAAAAAGTGAGAGAAGTGAGTCAAAAACCCGCGGTGGGTGAACAAGGGGTGTGTGGTGCTGGTGGGTGTCGCTGCTGATGTCACACCCACTCGAACAGCCGCGATTGGACCCTAATTAGAAATCTCGGCAGCAAATAGATAAGCGTCCTGCATGATTGAGCCCAAAGTGGCTGATGCCAAAAAAAAAATATTTCTGCAGGGGCGGAGAGGAGCGGAGAGGAGAGGAGAGGAGCAGACCGAGAGCTGCCAGGCTGCGCTGACAGAACAGAGGCTTCACATCCGACGGGCTCGAGGCTGGAGCTGGACTTTCTACAGCGACACCCTCCGCGGTGATAATATCCATCCAGAAGAAGAAGAAAAGAGAGAGATATCTGTACACACACAGAGAGAGAGAGAGGGAGAGAGTAGAAGAAGAAAAGGAGGAGAAGGAGGAGGTGGAGGAGGACGCGGCGTTGTTCGGAGAGGCTCACAAGACAAGTAGTGAAGGAGAGTCGGCTCCAAGTTGCTCGCGCGCTCCGCTCCTGAGCTGATGGCTTCCGTACTTGGAAACGGCGGCCGCGCGGCGGGCGCTCCGAGCGGCCAGGTCCGGTGCAAGCTGAAGCGGAGGAGGAGGAGGCGATCCAAGAGAAAAGGTACGGCAACTTTTTTTTTTAGTTTTCCAGTTCCCCCCTCCCTCTTTTTTTTTCTTTCTCCCCCCCACATTTAGATTGAATAGGCGTGCGCGCGGCGGCGGGGCGCACCGTTCGCTCGCGCGCTGCGCTTCGTAGCTCTCCGCGCGGTGAAACGGGGCTCCTCTGTTGAAACGCAGATTAGCGAACAAACAACCGGCCGCCTTGTTAAGGTCTCTGGGTTTCAGCGACGCATACAGTCTCTCTGCTCTAAAGTTTTACTTTGGACCGCGTTTATTATTACTGTTCGTTCTAACAAGCTTTACAAATTCCAAGAGATTTTATCAGACAAAATAAAAAAATAAAAAAACAATATATAAATTACTAATTTACATGGATGCATCCAACTTCCTCATTTCTATTTTTTGAATCGTTTAATTTAATCTATTTCTTTGAGGTAGATCTAATTCTTAAACTCTTATTTCATACCTAATGCCCTCTGCTCTCTGTTAAAGAGGGGGGGGAAATCAACATTTGTGCAAACTATATTTAGATCTCTCAGAAAGATTGCAGGGATAATCCTGATAATTTTCCTAATGGGTGCCCTTTTGCCCCCCCTCTCCTCCATAAAATGTATTCCTCCTCATGGCTTTAAAAGTCCAGCACTCTGGAAAAAGTCACATGTTGGACCAGCAGTGCAGGCCCTGCATGTCGCAAAAGGAAGTGAAAAAAGAGGTTAAAAATAAATTCACATCCTCCCCGAGTCCCTTTTTAATTTTTAAAACTCAGTTTAAATTTTTCAAATCAGTTTCAGTGCATTCAAAAGAGTCCCAATCGAGTACATTAGTGTAGAGTGTAAAACAATCAGCCTGATTCGTAATGGGAACAGAAGAGCATGCTGATTTCACTGACTTTTCCTCCCAACGCCGCAGCCAGCTCTGTAATGGATTCTGATGGGGGGGCTTCATGGTAAACAATTCCCCCTTCATCCCCCCCACTTACACCGCCGTGCGGTTTTATACCGTCTTTATCAACGATATTACATCAGACTAATGCATGCTATCAAAAATAATAAAAACAACCTCATTTCATGAAGCATGTGCACCTCTCTGCCTCTCACCGAGAGGCACCAGATAGTTCTGCGTTTGCAGAGCTGACCACACTTTGCCGGCCGTCGCTCGACTCGATCTGTGATTGCTGGGTAATTTCACTCGTTTTGTGTTGTACTTAAAAAAAAGAAAAAGAAGAACAAAAAGAGGCAGAAGAAAAGCAACAGAATGACATTTTGGAAAGAAGAATCGGTGGAGGCTTCGATCCTGCAGCACGTTGAAGGTTATTTCCTAAAGCATTTCAGCAATTACCATTAAGATGTCAAAAGCAAATTCATGCTGTTGCATCACGATAAATGATTGTATCTTTTCGCCCGTTTCTTCCTCTTGAGAACCTCTATTAAAACCAGCCGCAGCACGTTTAGCTCCGTGTGTCCGTGACACCACAGCAGCGGTGCAGTCCGTGCTGCCGAGACGCCGATGCGAACGTGGACGGAAGCTGACACATCCGGCTGCGGGCGAGCGCATAACGAGCCACCGTAAACACTTTTTTTACCCCCCGTCTGTCATCAAAGTGCAAAACAGTCGACCACCAACTTAATAACCTCTTGATTTTTAATAGCCCAAGTAATTGAGACAAGGGAGACAATACATAAAATATAGTGCCGAGGCAAATGTATTTACATAATGGAAACGACAGAATTGGTTCCACAACATTAAGCATTGCATATGAGCGCCGCACAAACGCCGGGCGCGCACATTAGCCGACGGGGCCTTTTGGGGGACGCGGGGGATGGGGGTTGAGGGGTTGTGTGTGTGTTTGCAAGGTGGGGGCTAATTTATCATCGCTGCTGATTCACTCTGATAACACGGGACATTAAGGGGCCCCTGCTCAGGGGGCCGTTTGGAAATGAACTGTGGCCGTGGCCGAAGCTGGATACCACACCTTGGATATTTTCTCCCTGTTTTCATGTGTTTCCTAAAGCGTCTTATTATTATTATTTATTTTTTCCCTCACTTCAGACTTCAGCACAGATTATCCATAAGCCTGACCAAATTTTCATTTTCTTCCTCCTGGTGTCAAATCTTTTCCTCGGAAATGCCAAACGATTGTCATCTTCAGATTTTCACGCAATTATTTTAAAGCTAAAAGAAGGAGAGAAAAAACAAGTCAGAGGGATTACTGCATGACATTTAGGGCTTAATCTCTCCAAAAGGCTGCAGATTATTTGTAGATGGACTCGCTAAAACCTTTGTGTGCATTCAAAAGGCTGCAGCTTCTATTAATTTCAATTTTTTTTATTTTTTTAAAGTTGCTCATTTTTTGATGGGCAAAACAAATAACCCCAGAGTGAAGATTAGGGATTTATCTCTCTCTCTTTTTTTTTTTTTTTTTGGCAGTCTGACACCATTTGGTTAATGCTTTGAATTCCTAGAAATCACTGTGTTTCCTCAGCTTTACCTTTTAAAATTTCCAGTGGCTCTCTTTTCCTTTCCTCGGACCTCTCTCCGTATCGGCTAACGTTTATTCATGACCGTGTTTGACCGGCCTTTTAATCAATCACAGCCTTTTAGTGTCTCCAAAGGGATGCCGCTAACAGAAATAAAATCAGGCGCGGTAACACCTGAGTGGATGTACCGCAGTCCAGTTTTGTTTCCCCATGAAGGTACTCTGTGGATTAATAGCTGTCAATCATCTGCATACGGTTTGACCGTGGCGCACGCACGGGGCAGTCCTTCCTCTTTAGCCACAAAAATAAAGCAACGCAGAGATTTATGTACCAACATTGCTTTTTTATTTCTTCTTCTTATAGCCACACTTATCAGCATGTAGTCCCAGTACAGTATATCAGCATGTCATCAAGAGTGCCAAGGGGGGGAAACCTGCAAAACACAGCGTGTGTAACATAATTTATGTCGCAATTACCGTTTACGCCCTCAGTCGCAGCGAGGCGGTAGCAGAGGAGTCCGGTTTGGGTTTTAAGAGGAGAGGAGGGGTTAGGATGGGAAAGATGAAGGTCGGGTCACGCAGGGTGATGGGGGTCCTCCCACATCCGATCCCCTCCCCCCCACCTCCTCAGGAAGACAGGTCCCTTATTGTGTAACATCCACAGTGGAATAATGGAGCGTGAACTGCAGACGGTTCAGTTTCCAGCACCGCCGGCAGTGATAGAGGGGGGCGTTGAGTCGAGGTCAGAGGTCAGGCAGGAGAGTGCTTTTTAACATCCACACATCCGTATTTGGTCTAAGAGGTTTATTACTATGTCTAAGGAGCTGGGTCTGGCAATCAAATTGGGTTTCTGTGTATATTTTTTTCTGTTTTTTGCATCAGAATATTCTAAGCAAACCTTATTTCTTTTAAAATGAAGCATGGCAACTTTTGGAAGCTCGTAATGTCATGAAAATTGGAGTTTAAAATTACAAAATATGACTCTGTTTCATCCTAACCACTAAAACTTTGGATTTTCCAAATGTTTTAGACATTTTCCGCCTTGGCAAGTGTTGGACGCTTACTGGTCTGAAGGTATATTGAGGTTTTAAAAAGTTACTTTAGACTGTCAGGACTAAACCAGGCACTTTAAATGTGTGTGTGTGTGTATGTGTGTGTGTGTGCTATGGAACTGTGGTGGGAATATCCATGTTTACAGCCAAACAATAAGTTCATATAGATGAAACAAAAAGCCTGCAAGCATCCTTGGGTGAGGTACAGTAGTCAAGGTATATTGAAGCTGTGAAAGGTTTCAAAACACGAAAAAGCATTTTATCCTTTTAAAGTAGTGCAAAAGTCATCTTTAAGGGTCATTTCTTAGGTTCTTTTGGAGCAGAGAAGTTCAATGTGTGACAAAACTAAGATATACAAATGACTTCTATCACTGTAGCACTTTTTTTAAAAGTACAGATGGGGAATCTGTTAAGCAACAGAAAGCAGGCCTGAGGGCTCTGGTTATAGCCTGATTTAGTAACAAGCTAATCTCTGTATGAACGCAAACTAACTCTACATTTATTAAGTGTTTATTTTGCATTTCTGTTTTACATGACTATTATTAAAGCTGTAACAATCAGAGTTATATTTGTTAAGCAGTAGCAGTTTTTCATGGTGTACACTGGCGATGCACCGATCCACTTTTTCCACTTCCGACACCGATACAGATATGAGGTCCAGTATCGGTCGATACCGATCCGATACAGAAAAACAGTGAGGAATTCAATTAAAAAGTTTCCTTTTTTAAACAGACATAAATGTACTGAGTTACAAATTTATTTGATAACTCTGCACCAGTACCGAACACTTACATATTATGGATCGTTCACATTGTCACAGATGCCAATCTAGAATTTTTTTTCAAAATCGAGACCAATATAGATATTAGTATCAGACTGGTGCATCTCTAGTCTACTCCACTTCTTGCCAAATTACTATTTGAAATATGTAAACCTCCCTGACCCCTGTGATCCTTACAGGATACCTGGGTACTGACAATCGATGGGCAAATGGGTGTTGTTTTTTGTCTTTTTCTCTTGTTTTGGTTAATACCACAAAACTGTGGTATATTTATGCATTTTTAAGTTATTGTACCGTGAGAATCTTGCATCGCCACATACTTAGCTTTTCATGTAAACAGGAGTCAAGATGCTTCCCTGAAAAGTCAATAAAATAAAAACTTTGACTTCTATTAAACCCCTCTGACATTATTCAAACGATGCTTAAATTCTTTTTACCGGAAAGGTTTGACAAAAATCCATTTTTCACGTCTCGTTTCGCGTCTTGCAACTCGAAGCAACAGCCCCGCATCCATTCCAGCAGCTGCATGCACATACGTTCGGTGTCAAGCCTGTTTTTTTCTCCAGTCATTTTCCTGTCTGCCTCCCCGCTATCATCTGTCAGATTGTGAGAGTAAAAAAAAAAAAAGAAAACTAAAGAAAAAAAAACAACAAAACAATAATTCAGTGGAAATGCTGTAACCGCTACAGCAATTTTTAAGCAACGGCACAAAGCACAGTGACGAACGCATGCAAATTGAGAACACAAGTCTTTGTAATGTGGAGCACAATGAGCACATGGAGGCTGAATGATAGCGGCAATAAAAAGCTAGCTGTGAGGAATAAATGAAAATATACATATAAAAAATGAAAAGTCAGGAATGTGCTCATTGCCAAAGCTCACTGGGAAAGGATCAGTAGAGTAAAAAAGGAAAAGAAAAAAAAAAAAAGTAGAAAGATTTCTGGTTTTTGGGAGCTGTGACTGCTATTTTTAATCAAACTTGTTCAGTTTTCCTGGATAAAAACCAACTTTGACGGTCTCTGCGAACATGTACACAGAGCAGCGTTACGATTCTGGCGTAGGCCCATGCCGAGTTACATCAAGGCACAGGAGTGTAGAGCTTTGTGCGGGTTACTCGCTCCAGCTGTTTTACTCATGTAGGTTCGAACACAGCAGGAATGGAAGCCGGGCGGAGGAGGTGGGACTGCTTCCGTGTCAGGACGCCCCAAATGTCACAGCGAGTGTCGTGAGAGATATTTTGCAGACGTGGAGCGCCATTTTGTTTTTGTTTCTTTTGTGTGTGTTTTTTTAGACCCCCTGAAACTCTTCTGCCACGTTTGTTTGTACCGGTGTTGATAATGGCATTAGGAGCTGTGGCGGGAACACCGCTGGCATTTATGAGGTTAATGAAGGTCGGCGCCGGCGGAAAACGGCGCTCCGCTCCGCTGTGTGCGCTCGCATGGCTCTGTGAATTTACAGGGCGCTTCCTGATTAAGGGGGGGGTGTCGGTCCGCTCAGGACGCCGCGTCCTCCAAGTGACCGTGCGTTTAGCTGATGAGAGGGAGGGAAAAAAAAAAAAAAAAAGAGGTTAGCGCTCCTGACTCTGGTCTCATGAGGACAGCAGATAAAATGACCAAAGAAAGGGAATAGCACAACTTTGGTGCATTTGCATAATTAGTAATTATCTTGTAATAGTCCCTCCTGGCTTTATTCAGCTCCGTGGTAAAAAAGAGAGAGGAAAAAAAATGTGCTTAAAGTTCAGGAGCAACAAATAACTTGAGGAGAAAAATGACTCACTGGTGCAAACGTCTGGACTCTTCGTGGGCCGCCTCGGCCGCGTCTGCTAAGAATAAAACAAAAGTATCAAAAGAACAGATGCAGATTTAGAAAAAAAAAAAAAAATCCAAAGGTGACACTTAAGTTAATTAGTCTGTTGTTTCATGACTCCCACAGTTGGAAAGATAACGGTATTACTCACGCCGCAAATAACTTGTTGCGCTTGTCGTCGTGACGACCAAACGCAAACAGTTTAATTGAGTTAGTCATGTGTTACGCTCCATCAATCTGTCCGCAACAGCTTTCGAAAATGACAACTACTTCAGGGGAAGACGTTGCGAGAGCGCCGCGCCGCTAATGTGTGCGCTCCTGCGTCGGGAAATAAAACTCTGGAGTGTATCAGATGCTGCCTCCGTATGGTAATTTGTTTGCGTGTCTGTTGGTGTGTGTGTGGGGGTGTGTGCGTGTGTGTGTGTGCCACTCCTGAATATTTGTGTATGGTGTGTAAGGGTGTGCAGCCGTCTGCAGGAGAGCTGCCAGTCCTCATGAACAAACAGAGTGGAAGACGTTATCTCTTCCTGTCGGTGTTTGTGCATCCGCAGTCCACTAGAAGGGGCCTAACAATGTAAAAGATGGTGCGGAGCCGCCTGGGAGCGAGTGCCAGGTGATTCCGGGGTCGGACGCGAGCGGCGCAGTGGGTTGTCGCTGTTGGAAACGCAGCTCTGGAACTTCTCAGCACACACACCAAAGCAGCTTGGAAATGAGCCTTTTTGGCGAGTAAAGCTCGTGTTCTGTAAATATCCAAGCAGCATTTCTAAGCTACATCAGCAGGTCCAAATCTTTTTTTTTACTGTCTTTATTATGGTTGCTTTTAATACCCTTTTTTTTTTTTTTTTTTTTTTTTTTTTTAAAGTGAAGCTAGCTTATGGTGCACCAGATATGGCTTGGTGCACCACAACATTTACAAAACTTGATGTACCTCAATGCTCAAAAGCCCGTCTGATGCATGTAGGCTTCAATAAGTTGTTTAAGAGACAGCAGTCAAAAGGCACATGTCTGTTTTTCAAAGCTTGGAAGTTACTGTAATGGACATAGACCCTCAATCCCTAGAGTAGAAGTCTTCATTTTTAGGGATAACTACACTAGCTCAAATGTTATTAATTTCAAGTTTGTTTATTTTGAGCATGTAAATAACTTTGAATTAAGAGCACTGTAATCCAACAATTCAATTTTACAGAACAAAGCAACATAATTCCAGATTCAAAAGGAAAGACAGGAATGCAATCTTATTTTGTATTTCTTCTCCATGTGGGGAAAAAAAAGTCAGTCCACATGAAATGCTAGCTAAAATACCTATGTAGGGCCAGTAGATGGCACCACCAGCGAAATTGAAGACTTAAAAATGCAAAAAAAACATCCAAAATATCCTCCTCAGTTCTTACTATCTGACTCTTCTTTCCTCTGCTTTCTCAATACAATGGGAAACGATGTTCAAAGTTGTACCATTGTTAATTGAAATTCAAAATTGGACTCATGCTAAGTCTAGATAGATGCGTCAAAGCCAAGTTTGTAAAAATCTCTACTTTGACTGTCTTTGTAAAAGTCACAGTTTCACTGCCTCCATGTGGACAGGAGGTACAAACAAAATAGAAAACTTGTTTTTTTTTTAAATATCCGGACAAACTTTATCAGTTTACTTCTTTCAAAGGTGTAGGGAGATATGTACACTACATCACCAATATTTGACAACTAGCAGGTTGTCAAATATTGCATTTGACAATCTAATCTCATGCTACACTATGCACATTTTCGATCTGCATTCATGACGTTTCTCTCACCTCAGTGTGCTGGATGCTAGAAACTGACGGTACGATAAGCTTTCTGAGTAGTTAGTGCAATAATTATCTGACCAATTCAAGGTGCTCATAGAAACGTCAGATTTTTTATTATTTTTTTATCCCGACTAAGGTCTGTTCCTGCACAGTGGAACAGTGTGCATTCCACGTTCTTGATCCCAAAAAAACATGCACTAATCAAACTGGGAACACATAAAAAAAGATGTGACAAATGTTGCATAAGATTTGCTTCATGTCCTCAACTTTAGACTTTCATTACACATGTTTCTTAATACTACAACATAAATGGTAACATAGTAGTCAGTGTGACAGCAGCTTAAATCAATGTATGGTAATAATAAGTGAGACATTGAAACTTGTCTTGTGCATAATGTCTATATGCATCAAGAGCATGCATGTGCTAACATTTTCAAGCACACCGAAAGATTAAAGCTTTGAATGTTGTGTTTTAATGTAACAGCAAATTTAGCAGCATTCCTGCAACCTCTACTGGGACTTGTCTATTTTGAGAGTTAAAACTCTACAATAAGCAACAGAATAATAATTAAAAAAACACAGATGAACTTAAAGAGAAACAGATTCAGTCAAATTAAAATAGTCTTAAGTTTTCATTGTGGTGGTCCAGTTAGGGCATTTGATCTTTTACTTAATGCACTGTATCTAGACAAGCTCTTGTGTCTAATGTGAAGTCCTGCCAGTAGCAGGCAAGCGCCCCACACATCACAGTGGCAAAACATTCCTCCCGTTTATGATCCTAATTAGCTCTAACTGTGCCATCATCCCTGAGTCATCATGCCTGGAGAGAGGCCAGATCGTTTGACGGTCGGTAGTTTCACTATTTCTTCAACCCTCTCCTCTCTTTCTATCTCTCTCTTCCACCTCTCATCCCACATCCATCCTTCCTTTCTCCCACTTTAGCAGCATTGCACAATGCTATTGTTGTCTCCTGGCTTACTCGGTCGTATTCGCAGCACGGTAGCTCCTACCATGAACAGCCACATATTTCATAAGCCACAAATAGCCAAAGAAGGTGTTTTGAATTTGGGCACTGAGAAGCGGGCTTTCTGGGGGGGGGGGGAGTTTTCTTTCTTTTTCTTTTTTTTTTCGTATACAGTGAGTTAGCCAGGAATCAAGCTGCCGTTTGAAAAGCGCTTGGAAGTGGGGGAAAAAAAAATCCCGACCGCGTGATCGGCATCTGAAGAGCCTTAGACTCCACCCGACTTAAATGTTTTAAACTTACGTCATGCCTCAGCCAGAGCGCAGTACAAGAGCAGTGTGTGCCGTGCTGACATTGCAAAGTTAGCACTGACACTCCGCCTCATATGGAATAATGAAATTGGATGAAGCAGCTTAAACGCTCACCGTACCCTCCTCTCGCCATCAGACTCTGTGCCTATTAGAGATAACATTAATGAAGGGGACTTTGGTTGAGAATAGACGCGTCTTTCTACCGGGTGGGGTGGTGAAGGTGTAGGCCGCAAACGGCATTTATTTCCATTAATAAAGAAGAGTGTTTCACAAGAGGGCCTCTCCAGAGGTTCTCTCTCTAGAGGTTCTGGAAAAGTCCTACACCTTTTTGTTACCAGGCGGGCACGGGGAGAATACTGCGGCATGGTCCATTTGTCTAAAAAAAAAAAAAAAACTTGTTTTAACCTTCATTTACTCAACTTGGGCAGAGGAAGACACTCAATCACAATAATCACCACTGTCCATCTTTTGTAGATTATTAATGTGAATGAGAGGAGAAGAGTAATTAGCTGGTCTTTTTTGCTGTTCGGCATGTTTCTTTTTCTTCCCCTGGAGGGCTAAAGAATGTGGTTTTAATCTGTTGTACACTGGTTCAAAAAGTTGATGTACTGCCCATTTAAATGCCAGATTTTTTGTTGTGTAAAATGATACCATGACAAATAGTTTTGATTCTTTTTTTTCCATCTGTGCAACTCATCAGTCATTTTCTGACACTAGCTAATTTGACAAAAATGCTGGAAAAGATAAAAAAGGATCTTATAGTTTCAGTCAGGGCAAGGGTACAAACAGTGTTTTGTATTTGCTAGGACTCATCAGCGAAAGCTTTCAAGTTATGTTTGAAACATAAACAGCAGGAAGTAGTCAGGGATGATCCTAGGAGGCCAACGGTCATACTGAAGGAGCAGCAGGAAGTTTCTTCTATCAAGGGGTTTCAAAAATTGTTCTGCTATTCCATTTTTGGTTTAAGATCATTGTGATAAAATGCCACACAATGTTTAAGAGTTCAATTACCAGACAAAAAAATCTACCTTCATCTTAGATGACGGCCTGGAAACTGAAGGAACACCGCTCACTAGAAACATCCCTGACAAGCAGCAGAGTGGAGGCTAGCTAACCAATAGCCTGGTAAATTAATTGGCTAATAACTTGTTAGACTCAAAGTGTTACTTTATTAGTACCAGACTGGCAAGAAGTGATAATACACTGAACAGATTTGTATTTGGGTTTTGCTTTTGTTCCCTATCATACACCAAGTAAATCTTTTGAAAATACTAGGCATTTTAGCTAACACTGCTTAATTTTATCTCACCACTTGTTACTGAAGTAGAAACTGATCCATTTTTTCCCCAAAATGGCATTGATGAAACTTTTATTTGTGAAAATTGAAGTTTTATTGTTTTTTTGGGGGGGGGTTTGCCATTTGGACCTTAAATTTAGGTAAGCAGCAATATCACAATACTAAAAAAGGACTGGTCAAATCTTTATGACAATATTCTATATTGAGCCTTGTGGACTAGCAGAAAGATTGCGAGTGATTTCTGGATGGTAAATCTGCAACAAGACACTTGTCTTTTCCAGCAGCCATTGTACCAACATATACAGCAGTAAAACCAACTGACTGAAGCTTGGGTTGCTAGGTAACGAGCTGGAGTTGCCAGGTGAGGGACAGTGCCTGCTGATTTGTGACGTTATATTCTGAATGATTTTGAAACAGCTCGTTTTCCAGACACCAAAAAACATTAACCTTTTGCCAAAAAACAGCTGGGTGTTTTTTTTTGTTTTGTTTTTTTTAAATGCTTGGTCTGACTTTAGAACCAGTAGAAACCCAAATGGAAGCACAGAAACGTGTAAAATGTGAATTTTGCATAATACATCCCTTTTTAAGTCTAAGTGACAAGTATCAAGCATATTCTCACACTGATTCACTCTGTGACGACGGCTAATTGTGGCGAGATGGAAATCACATTTAGTTAATTCGAGAATTGGCAAATAGATTTGCTAAATGGCAGATTAGCACATATTGATGAGGGTATAAATGTAAACTTGTGCCTCATTATTCTGCCATAACACCAGCATAAAATCCCCTCTCCACCCCTCAGTAAATCCCTCCCTCATCCATCGATTCTATCATCCGTTCGGGTCTTCTTCTTTGAAAGGCCAACAGGCTTATCTCTCAAGTCTATAAAAAGATATTTAAAAGGAAAAAATATTCAATCTTTGACTGCATCAACTGTGCGGATCAGCACTTCGTTGGTCGGCATTGGTCAAGCTTGGAGTTTTTATTTACCTCGCGACAACATCCTGTTTCCCAACTTTTTCCCGCAGTCGCACGCCGTGGTGTTTGTTTTTCTCCCCGCTGCCGTGATTTTGATTTGTACAGCTTGGAGTGCTGGAGCGTAGTAGATGTGTTTGCATTTACCCGAAAAAACTAAGAGTTCCAATCAGCCATCCATTGCCTCCGATAGCTCAGAGTGTATTTGGCTTCCCCCAGATAAGGCCTGAGCATACATCCAGTCGGATTCAGCTGAATTGTTTGAACACACACAAACACGCACGCGCGCGCACACGCACACAAGCTGCTTTGGCAGAGGTCTGCTTGGATGGGCTGTGTCAAAACGGAGAATTTCATCCTCACCCCTCGCAGTCAGCGGTGCTTCAGGGCTGTAGCTGTTTGCAAAGGGTGAAGGGTGTGTAGAACCAGCGGCTACAAATGTTGCCTTGCATAAAGGACAAAGACAGGATATCTTGAGGCTGAAAGCGTCCCTGAGATGCTGGAACAGATGGACCTACATATCCACCATTCCATATTTAGACCCAAGGTAGCTATTGGGGTGGAAATCCTATACAGTACATCTACTTTTCTGAACTACCTGTCTGTTTGTTCTGCTTTCCTTATCCAGAGTTCTCTCTCTCTCTCTCTCTGATGAGACGTGACACGGCTATGAACTTTAATTTTACTAACTTTTTTCTGAAGAGTCATTTAGACAGAGCTGAAGATTAAATTTCCTGAAAGATTACATTGCACTCTCGAATTATACCTGCAAAAACCAACGAGAATGAAGGCGAAATAGACTGGATCGGGAAGATATTTAGATGACATTTGAAGCTGTTTTCTTTTGCTGCTTCAAATATTTCTGGCATTTCTTTGGGTTAAACATATGTGGTGGTATTTTGGTTAAGAAGAGATGAAAGGAAATGCTTTTTAATTCAGAGTTAAATATGTGAGAAAAAGACCCTTCTCTGTGTCACAATCTGCATGGACTGGTAAAAGAAGTTCCTGATGCAGCGGCCTTGAGGGAGAAATGCAGTGGTTCCATAATATTAACACACATAAAAAGAAAAGAAAAATCATGGCATTATCTAGCTGCTTTCATTTAAAGCACTGCTTCAGTAAAAGTAGCGGGTTTAGATTGTGTGGCGTGTGTTTTTTGTGACTGGACCATATTTCCAAAAGGCCAAGTATATCCGTTCGTATGAGAAATATGTAATAACATTCTTTCAGCAAAGAGGCATGGAGAATCATTCCTTGCCTCTTACAGCAAGTTTTTCCTTAAACTGAAAATTATACAACTTCTAAAACCTTAGTATACCTTTATAGCCATGTCTATGTAGCAAGCAACTCGTATATGCTTGCTCATTTTATCAAATGTTAGTTTGACAAGGTATGTGTAAAATTATGTTGTCTACCCACACTTGACTTAGCTTCGTGGAGATGACTTAGCTTCAGCTATTGCAATAAGACTGCTTCTAGACGTGTTGACTCTGTTGAAGTTTTAAATTTTACCCAGTTGCTAACGTTTGTCCAAGACGTATGTAGTCGATGCTATAAAGCTTACCTGAAATTGCCTGCACTGTAAACAACCTTCTCCCACTGCAATGACAGAACAAGATGGCTGATAATATTAACTTAATATCTGGAAGTTTGGCACCACGGACTGAACGACTTGATCAACTTCCTCCACCGCCATCGCTACAGGCAGACTGCAATTCTGAAACAGTTCAGAAAATCGACATCATCGTTCACAACGCCTCCTTCTGTTCCCTGATTGGTCCATTTGAAATTCTGCTGCAGGAATCCAAGTCAATGGGAGAAAGCCGAGACTGACTGTGTAGCAAGATTAGAGTCGAGTTGGATTACTCAGGATGGCAGTGATCAGGCTATTGTCATGTTACAAAGAACAAAAAGTATGACTTGTTTTGTGAGTAAAATTATCAAGAAAAATTTTGTTATTTTCTTACCATATGGACTAATTTTGCTGAAAGCTGTCACCTGGTTTCTGTATTTTTAGCTGGGCAACACACTGGTCACTCTGACATTTCAGCTTTAATTTGTAGGAATTTCTCAGTAATATTTTAGCTGTTTTGAAACAGTAAATATTTAAAGCTTTGACATACGCTCATACCTAAAAGCAACCTACACCTAGTTGAGAAAAAATCTCAATTAAATTTTGCATTCTTATCAGAAAACAATGCATGTTTCTTAACATCCAGCTGCATTTAAAGAAGATATGGAAGAAATCCCACAGAAAACAAAACACAGAAATCCCAGCTAATCATGTGTTGTACTTTTCCAGAGTTACATGCTTTTGAAGCATCACCTAAGCCAATTTGAAGTTTTGCTGCAGAAAACTTGGCATGCCCTGTTGGTTTGCTGCAGAGCGGGAGAGTGGCAACACGGTTTAATGATAATAGCTCTGACGATTGCAGAGATAATCCTCCTGGTATTCCTGCTGACTGCGGAGAGCCTGGGCTTTGTTCTCCACTCCACCTATTAGCGTGATGGAAGTTCATTTTAATTTGAATGGACCATCAGTGCTCTAAGAGGGTGCTTGTGCGAGTGCGTATGAGAAACCGAGCGTGGCGCGCTCAAACGGGTTGCAGCGCCATGCCTGTGTGTACGCGCTGCGACGCTAACCAGAGACACTAACACGGAGAAGTGGCTGCGGGTTGAGTGTGGTGACCTCTCTGGGCTGCAGGTGCTCTTATCGTTTTGGCAACTGTTTCAGCAAAGTGTCTCCTCCCTGGCAGCCACAGTTGAGACTCAATACAAAAAGATAGCCAACAAAAAATATGGAAATGGTCTCACTTTATAGACGGTCTCGTTTAAGGATGCCAAACCAAGGTGTCGCATAGCAAGGATTGAACTTACATTCAATAGATTTTATTACATGATGCGACATTATGCACAGCAATTTATAATGCTAAAACATTGCCATATAGATAAAGTCATATCTGTTTGCTTACTACAGCCAATACGCTAATCGCTTCTTGTTTTGATAATACAAGAGGTGTGGTGACCTCTCTGGGCTGCAGGTGCTCTTATCGTTTTGGCAACTGTTTCAGCAAAGTGTCTCCTCCCTGGCAGCCACAGTTGAGACTCAATACAAAAAGATAGCCAACAAAAAATATGGAAATGGTCTCACTTTATAGACGGTCTCGTTTAAGGATGCCAAACCAAGGTGTCGCATAGCAAGGATTGAACTTACATTCAATAGATTTTATTACATGATGCGACATTATGCACAGCAATTTATAATGCTAAAACATTGCCATATAGATAAAGTCATATCTGTTTGCTTACTACAGCCAATACGCTAATCGCTTCTTGTTTTGA